>JAJHJA010000649.1:0-97969 GCA_021202915.1 Heliconius himera
CATTTATGTCAATAATATGCAGACTTATATATATAGATTTAATTCGCAAAATTCTTTAAAAAGTAATATTGGGTATTTTCGAGAGCTATAGATGTTTATATTATTTGTGGATATCAACAAGCACGTTAGAAATATATCCATTAGAAAATGTAATTGAAATTATTTTTAAGTTTTTCCTTTTTAGAACATCTGTATACATATGTTTTAAACATACGACTACATACTAGTATTGGTATGGCAATTTTAATATAATTTAGATGAAAATTTGCGGGCATTATCACAATATTGTCTAATTATATATATATTTTTAATAACCAAAGATGCAACGTTTTTTTTAAGAAAAATATTTGTCACAAAACAATTTTGTCATAGAAAAAAAACATTCATACATTTTATACGTGTGAAATTATTTACATTTTATTAAAATAAGTAAGTTTCTGTAATGTATTGTATTCTACACATCTTCTTTATCCGTATAAAGAAGATGTGTAGATGGTTAAAGAATTTTTTTTTATAAATTTATTATTACACTTTTTTTGTGTTAAAGAAATTGAGCAATTGACTATATTGTGCACAGTTGTAGGTTTGTTTTTTTGTTTGTTTATAGTAAATATAACTCATAAAATGTTAAAAACCCTATCATATCTTTCTTCAAAATTCAAGTCATTGTAAGCAAAAAACATGAAAGTAAAAATTGAGTTTAATTATTAAAAATTGTTAATTAAATTTAATGACACAAGCATTTGATTGACCCTTTTTCTATTTAGCGTACAGAAGTGTACACAAAAACACGATTTTTCTTTCATATCCAATTACAAATGAGATACACGTTTTGAGTTATAACAAAAATATGTTATGTACATGGTTAACAACATTATTTCCAAATTTGACTTTAAAACATTAGTGCTTAAGGGGAGCTTAAATTTTAAATATTTATATTAGAACAAATAAAATATTGTCTTTTGAGCGCCTATTTTGGTTTTGGACATACATATAAATAAATAAAAAGATTTTATCATTTAAAATAATATATAAAAATAAGTAATTGTTATAGAGAGTTAATAATAATTAATTGAAGAAATCGTTAGAGTACAATATTAGTAAAGCTTCAAATGTTGCCATTACGATATTCCATAAATTCATGACAAAAAAAAACTAAATTTTAAAAGTAGCGGTATATATATTTATACCGCTATATCATCTAAATTTATTAATAGAAAAAAAATATTTCATTAAAAAATTTATTCGAATATAAATAAAACTATTAAATATATATTTTTCTATATAACGTTAATATATTTTTTATTCAGATCATATCACCGACTAGAATATCGATTTGTGCAAATGACATAAACATTGGAATGTTAAACTACAACCCTATGTTACTAAATAATACACAAAATATATAGAAAACAATATATAAAATAGGATATACAAAATTACTGTTAATCAATTAAGAATAATGTCCTTATACGAGTTGAAATTACAACTTTTACTAATAAAAAAAAACAAGATGGCTACATATAATGTTTGAGGGTGAATAAAATTTGTGCACTAGATATGTTAATCAGAACAACCGCTTCATATACATATATAATATATACAAAATTATAATATAACGCTACAATAATAAAACAAAACAAAAATATATGTATATAATATAAATCAAACATGGCCGCCATAATCCACAGTGACTAGCATACAACATATTATAATAATAATGCTAAAAGCTTTAAATTTATTTTTTATAGTTAATAACAAATTTCTATACTACGTTAAATGCAATCACGAGTTAATTTCATTGTAATCTACAACACGAAATATTATGTATTATATAGCTTCACGCTGTCACGCCCCTACAGCAAGGTAAGCAGAAGGGGCCTAAGTGTTCTTTTACTTCGTTCCCCACGCACAAATCAATTTTCGAGACGTTACGTGTTGAGTGGCGGAACTCAACGCCGCTCTTTGTCCATCAGAGCGGGAAAATGAACGTAACCCATTCCCCAAACGTCGCGTTACAGTCAGGCGCTGTGCCGCTATGCCACGACAGACGGGTTTACTTCTAGTAATAATAATCTATAAGATAGTTTTAAAAAAAACAGGGCTGCCAGCTTAACGAGAAAAATAATTTGTTTCTACATGAATCAAGTAATAAATTTACAATATTATGACAACATAATTTGTGCATATATAAATTTTAATCAACAATTTCATTCTTTTACAAATCAAATTCACACTTTTGAGGAAACTCAGAAATAATATTTTGTTTTAATGTTGTTGTTGAAATGTTAAGTTTAGAAAAAGTTTTCTTTTATTTTTTTGTTTCACGCTGTATTTCGCTTTTAGTCGGATACGCAGAGGAAATCACTGTACTATAAGACTGACAGGAAATCTGTTTTCTACATACTGCCAAATTTTCGAGATTTTACATGCGGAATACAACGCCGCGCTTTATAATTTAAGTATGTTAATAATTGATAATCAATGAAATAATAATAAATATTAATTAAGATTTATAATTAATATCAAAAACACGAATTAGATACGCAAAAGAATAAACTCATTTTCAAAACTCATATTAATATTAAAGCAATATTAATTATTAATTAATATTCTAAGATGGCAACCCTTTTCTAATACAACACACAGAAACACTAAGTCTATGAGATTGCAGAGACGAAAATCCGCTTCGCTCCTTATTAGGTAATATCACAGATTCCTAAAGGAAAATTCCTTGAAGAAAATATTTATTTAATTATTTATTAATACATCCCTTAATAAAAAACTAGTGAAGAATTTAATATCAGGTGATAACGTGCCAATAATTTATATATATATGCTTGTATGGGGTGGTAATACAAATATATATTGAATATTGAAGTGATAAAAAAACATAGCAGGATTTGAACGTACACTTTGTGGAGTATGGAGAAATGGAGTACGGAGTGTCATATCATAAGGTTGCTTCTGTCTACCCTGCTTTGTGCGGGATACAGTGTAAAGATAAAAAAAACAATTATGCCTATATGTAAATTAAATAATTTTTTCACGATATCACACAATAAATTCAATAGAAGATAAATTTTATTGTATTATGATTTACCCCTATAAAAAATACTTTGCTTAAAATAAATAGTAAATAATATAAATTTATAACATTATTACCACGTCATCACTCCATATTATAAAATATAAATAAACATTTGAGCGTCACAAGAGAAAGCCACAATTTTAAGTTCTTATATAGATTATATCCAGATAATACCAGATATTACTCGTTATAACCAGTTATTCAAAGGGGCGTTTATGTATATATCCATGTACGTACGTACATTTAGGTGATTCGAGGAAAATAAGAAGGTTAGAGCAAGTTCTAGCCTTCAGGCGCGCCACCGCATAGCCGTTCTAGTTCTAGAAGTTCCTAAAAATAAAATATTATTCGTTTAAAAAGGGCATATTCTATTAAAAAATATTATAACGAAATTAAGGTTTATTAAAAGACATCATCTATCAGTAAGCTTGATGGTTGTGGGTTCAAATTGAATCACTCTTGGGAATGTGATATTAAATTTATTTTCATTTCGCCACTCAACACGCAATTTTTAAAAATTGCACAGTAATGAGAACCGGACTGTCTTAATAATACGTTCCCTCTGCCTCCCCTGCTCTACTTTTGCTGGATCCAGCGTGAAGTAACATATATGATATTGACCTGATCCCGATGAACCAGTAAGTTAGCCCGCATCCTTTCATGGGTCCTCGCTAACTGTTCCCGTCGTCGCGCGTGCGCCTGCTCCAGACGCGAACACTCCGCTACTCCACGTTCCACCGACTACAAACATTCGGATATTATGAATCAGAAGAATTTTTTTTGGGTGTGGTATTAAGAATTCATCATTTGGACTATAAAAGGAAGGTTTTTTTAGTGTTTGTAACTTTAAAAAGGACAAGTTTTTGTGCCATTGTGACTATAAAATAACAGTTTTTTTTTTTGTTTTTGTAACTGTAATAAAATAATAATTATTTGTGTTTTTGTATCATACAGAATTTAGGAATAAGAAAAACTTTATAGAATTAAAGTTAGACTACTTTGTGTGTGGAGATGTGTATTTTAAGGAAGCTGTTCATGTTCTGGATAGCAAGAGAGAAAGATTTTTTTACTACTCCATTTCACCGACAACGAAAATTTTGACATTATGCATGAGAATTTCTTTTCACGTGTCGGTTTTAAGAATATTGTTTATAATTTGGACTGTAAGATATTATGTTTTTGTATTAATACTTCTGAACACGAGGACTACTTCAATATACTATACGTATGCTAGAACATATTTTTATATTTACTATTTGACAAATATATACTAAAACACTATTGTCTCTATTCAAATTCATTTCATTTTTTATCTGTGCCAATTTTATAAATTACTTAGTTTCGGGTACTTGCTTTTGTAAATTTCATACAAAAAGAGAAGAAAAAAGTACGAACCTGCGAATGTATTTCCCGTTTTATCCTTAATATTTCATCTTTATCCCTATTTGTTTTCTTCGCTAACGCTTTCACGTCCTCTTTCCGTGAGTTTGCTAATTTGTTTAAAATTTCCTTTTTCTCCATTTCTAGTAAATCCTGTAATATACATATGTACGTATAATAAAATTATAGTTTCATAGTTTCATGCTGTTTCCCGTATATACCCAGCACCGCCATTATTTCATATATCAGAAGAATGAGCAAATAAATTATGTGTGTGTGGGGAACGAAGTGTCGTAAAACTAGGTTCCCTCTGCCTACCCTGCTGCGGGATACAGCGGGAAGATGATTTTTTTTAACAAATAAAATAAATAATTGCTCCGCTGGTCGCGTTTAGAGTCGCACGCTCGTGTCACAGCGCCACGACGGCCTCAAATTTATATAACAATTCAATAATATATAACGAGTTACATATAAAAATATATTCATATACTTACAGTTAATAGTTTCATTTGATGTTGCTGTTCATTGCGTAGATTCTTTTCTAACGCCGCGTATATGGCGTGATGGTAACTGAAATAAATATATATTGTTTTAGTTATAACTTCATGCTGTTTGCCGCATAAGCAGATAAGGCAGAGAGTGTTAAGTCACTCAGTTATCGATTTTCCTTTCAATTTTCGAAACATTGCTTGTTGAGTAACGGAACTCAACGCCACACTTTGCTAGAGCTTGAAAGAAAAATAATTAAAAATAACTAATTTACCGAGAGGAGATACAAATCACAATTATGGAGCGTATAGTGAAACATTTTCCACCTACGCTAGCCTCTATATATATTTTAAATAAAAAGAAAAGGTTTGTTTTAGCTAATACAATAATTTATTTCAGAAACTACTAGTTGGAATTAAAAACAAATTGTTTGACATTCGAGAAATTACATACCTATATGCATCACGTTAATAGTCTCGATGCAACATGAAATATGGAAAGATCGGGAGGTAGTTCTTATCGCAAGTAATGGGTTATAAACGAAACATAAATTAAAAATAAGAATAAAAGAAAATTTTATTCGAACCAGCTGTTCCTGACATTGGCGCGTTTAACCAAACAAACGGAAGAGTTTCTTTGTTTGTTTAAACGCTAAGATGTCTGGATCTACTGGTCTGATTTACTTATTTTTGGTTTTGTATGAAACCTACGTCCTTCAGGAGTGCTATAGGCTATATAACATTATAGTGTACGTCTTAGTTAGCCTTAAATAACAAAATAACAATAATAATGAACGCCATCGAATAGCTTTAAGCGCGTGCGCTGTAAAAATAGTAAAATATATTTCAATACATTGTATGGAAGAAATGTTTTATTTTATTTAGTTTTAAAAAAAGTCTGCGATACCGTGTCTCTTTTAAAATAAGTCACAATAAGGCATTATATGATAAAAAATAATTGAAAATTGCAAGGTGATATTTCTACGTTTTTTTATTTCATCAAGTAAATTTTATGAAGATGTGCTATGGTTTTTATAGCGTGTAATTTGAACGTAAACTTTTTGAGAAAATGTAAACTTCAAATAATTCAACGCTCCGTTTACGGCCGCAAGCAGGCACGAGTCCTGCTGGGGGCGCCCTTGCCGCCAATTTTTTATCTCATAGCAAATGCAGCATAATAAAATAATTTAAGTTATATGTGGGCGAAGCCGCAAGTGGGCCGCTAGTATCAGTATATAAGAGTATATTCACCGTAACCGTAGTTCTCTTTCCGCGGCGGCCGCTTCCGCTCCGGGCGTTGTAGCGGTCGTCGGTTCCTCGCCGGTGGTAGCAGGATCACTTCTGAAAGTCATTTGAAGAAATTGTATTAATTTATGACATACGGGGTGCTTTATAGATGAATGGATCGTTGCCATTTCCCCGCTCTGTATCTGAAGCGGCGTTGAGTTTCGCAAGTCAGAACTCAGAATATGAAGTCCGAAAAGAAAATGGAGTACTTTTATACTATATATGTTCTCCCTGCTCTATCTTGCAAACACGCACACAGAGTGTTACTCACATGTTCCTGGCAGACAGTCGCTTCACGAAGAACTTGGCGGGGCGCGCGTGGCGGGCGGCGCGCGGGCGCGCGTGCTTGCGGCGCAGCGCGTCCAGCTTGCGCGCCAGCTCCGCGCGCTTGTCAAGTTCAAGCTCTATCTTGCAAACACGCACACAGAGTGTTACTCACATGTTCCTGGCAGACAGTCGCTTCACGAAGAACTTGGCGGGGCGCGCGTGGCGGGCGGCGCGCGGGCGCGCGTGCTTGCGGCGCAGCGCGTCCAGCTTGCGCGCCAGCTCCGCGCGCTTGTCAAGTTCAAGCTCTATCTTGCAAACACGCACACAGAGTGTTACTCACATGTTCCTGGCAGACAGTCGCTTCACGAAGAACTTGGCGGGGCGCGCGTGGCGGGCGGCGCGCGGGCGCGCGTGCTTGCGGCGCAGCGCGTCCAGCTTGCGCGCCAGCTCCGCGCGCTTGTCAAGTTCAAGCTCTATCTTGCAAACACGCACACAGAGTGTTACTCACATGTTCCTGGCAGACAGTCGCTTCACGAAGAACTTGGCGGGGCGCGCGTGGCGGGCGGCGCGCGGGCGCGCGTGCTTGCGGCGCAGCGCGTCCAGCTTGCGCGCCAGCTCCGCGCGCTTGTCAAGTTCAAGCTCTATCTTGCAAACACGCACACAGAGTGTTACTCACATGTTCCTGGCAGACAGTCGCTTCACGAAGAACTTGGCGGGGCGCGCGTGGCGGGCGGCGCGCGGGCGCGCGTGCTTGCGGCGCAGCGCGTCCAGCTTGCGCGCCAGCTCCGCGCGCTTGTCAAGTTCAAGCTCTATCTTGCAAACACGCACACAGAGTGTTACTCACATGTTCCTGGCAGACAGTCGCTTCACGAAGAACTTGGCGGGGCGCGCGTGGCGGGCGGCGCGCGGTCGCGCGTGCTTGCGGCGCAGCGCGTCCAGCTTGCGCGCCAGCTCCGCGCGCTTGTCAAGTTCAAGCTCTATCTTGCAAACACGCACACAGAGTGTTACTCACATGTTCCTGGCAGACAGTCGCTTCACGAAGAACTTGGCGGGGCGCGCGTGGCGGGCGGCGCGCGGGCGCGCGTGCTTGCGGCGCAGCGCGTCCAGCTTGCGCGCCAGCTCCGCGCGCTTGTCAAGTTCAAGCTCTATCTTGCAAACACGCACACAGAGTGTTACTCACATGTTCCTGGCAGACAGTCGCTTCACGAAGAACTTGGCGGGGCGCGCGTGGCGGGCGGCGCGCGGGCGCGCGTGCTTGCGGCGCAGCGCGTCCAGCTTGCGCGCCAGCTCCGCGCGCTTGTCAAGTTCAAGCTCTATCTTGCAAACACGCACACAGAGTGTTACTCACATGTTCCTGGCAGACAGTCGCTTCACGAAGAACTTGGCGGGGCGCGCGTGGCGGGCGGCGCGCGGTCGCGCGTGCTTGCGGCGCAGCGCGTCCAGCTTGCGCGCCAGCTCCGCGCGCTTGTCAAGTTCAAGCTCTATCTTGCAAACACGCACACAGAGTGTTACTCACATGTTCCTGGCAGACAGTCGCTTCACGAAGAACTTGGCGGGGCGCGCGTGGCGGGCGGCGCGCGGGCGCGCGTGCTTGCGGCGCAGCGCGTCCAGCTTGCGCGCCAGCTCCGCGCGCTTGTCAAGTTCAAGCTCTATCTTGCAAACACGCACACAGAGTGTTACTCACATGTTCCTGGCAGACAGTCGCTTCACGAAGAACTTGGCGGGGCGCGCGTGGCGGGCGGCGCGCGGGCGCGCGTGCTTGCGGCGCAGCGCGTCCAGCTTGCGCGCCAGCTCCGCGCGCTTGTCAAGTTCAAGCTCTATCTTGCAAACACGCACACAGAGTGTTACTCACATGTTCCTGGCAGACAGTCGCTTCACGAAGAACTTGGCGGGGCGCGCGTGGCGGGCGGCGCGCGGGCGCGCGTGCTTGCGGCGCAGCGCGTCCAGCTTGCGCGCCAGCTCCGCGCGCTTGTCAAGTTCAAGCTCTATCTTGCAAACACGCACACAGAGTGTTACTCACATGTTCCTGGCAGACAGTCGCTTCACGAAGAACTTGGCGGGGCGCGCGTGGCGGGCGGCGCGCGGGCGCGCGTGCTTGCGGCGCAGCGCGTCCAGCTTGCGCGCCAGCTCCGCGCGCTTGTCAAGTTCAAGCTCTATCTTGCAAACACGCACACAGAGTGTTACTCACATGTTCCTGGCAGACAGTCGCTTCACGAAGAACTTGGCGGGGCGCGCGTGGCGGGCGGCGCGCGGGCGCGCGTGCTTGCGGCGCAGCGCGTCCAGCTTGCGCGCCAGCTCCGCGCGCTTGTCAAGTTCAAGCTCTATCTTGCAAACACGCACACAGAGTGTTACTCACATGTTCCTGGCAGACAGTCGCTTCACGAAGAACTTGGCGGGGCGCGCGTGGCGGGCGGCGCGCGGGCGCGCGTGCTTGCGGCGCAGCGCGTCCAGCTTGCGCGCCAGCTCCGCGCGCTTGTCGCGCACCACCTTGCTGCTGAGCAGCGCCTCCAACGATTCGTCCGCGTCCTCCGCGTCGCCGTTGTATTTGGTGTTCTGCTCGTCTGCGGGCCAAATAAAATTATTTTTAATTTTACATTTTTAACACGCTTTTATTGAATCGAGCTGTAACATACTACACTACTATAAAAAAAAATCTAAGAGTTTACACGCGCCTCTTATTGTTTTATCGCCATGAAAATTTGCAATTACATGTTGATTGAGTGACAATTCAATCGAGTTAGCATATCGAGTTAGCATATCGAGTTAGCATATCGAGTCAGCATATCGAGTTAGCATATCGAGTCAGCATATCGAGTCAGCATATCGAGTCAGCATATCGAGTCAGCATATCGAGTCAGCATATCGAGTCAGCATATCGAGTCAGCATATCGAGTCAGCATATCGAGTCAGCATATCGAGTCAGCATATCGAGTCAGCATATCGAGTCAGCATATCGAGTCAGCATATCGAGTCAGCATATCGAGTCAGCATATCGAGTCAGCATATCGAGTCAGCATATCGAGTCAGCATATCGAGTCAGCATATCGAGTTAGCATATCGAGTTAGCATATCGAGTTAGCATATCGAGTTAGCATATCGAGTTAGCATATCGAGTTAGCATATCGAGTTAGCATATCGAGTCAGCATATCGAGTTAGCATATTGATTTAGCATATCGAGTTAGCATATCGAGTTAGCATATCGAGTTAGCATATCGAGTTAGCATATCGAGTTAGCATATCGAGTTAGCATATCGAGTTAGCATATCGAGTTAGCATATCGAGTTAGCATATCGAGTTAGCATATCGAGTTAGCATATCGAGTTAGCATATCGAGTTAGCATATCGAGTTAGCATATCGAGTTAGCATATCGAGTTTGTGTTCATTACATTCATATTACTAACGTGTAAAGCGTGATTTTTAGTTTTTAAATTGACTATCTCCCGACTGCTTAGGAAGCAGTCTTAAAGAAGCGTTATATTTTTCGAGTGTATCTTAATCAACTTAGTGAAAAAAAAATCATTTCGAATACCACAATATCGGTATCAAATTCAAGAGCTCAATACGAGGATTTCAAAAAGGTATCACGATTATTATTACCATAATGAATCCTAACAAAAAAGTGAAAAATAAAAAAATATTTATAAAAACAAAAACCCCGACTGTATAAAATTAAAAAGAAAATAAACAAGCCTTATAGTTTATTAGAATTAACCGTCGGGACCTATATGTAATTCTTTAATCAATAAAATCTTTACCAGGAACCCCGCATAATTTAAAGAGGTCCCGACAGTCGGGGTTTTTGTTTTTATAAATATTTTTTTTTATTTAAGTGTTATTCCACACTAATGGTACGAACAGACTACGATAGAAATATCTAAATCTAAATCTTCTAATACAAACCTCCTTGAGACACTTTTTCCGTTGCATCACTCTGTTGACTATCCGTTTCATTTGTCTTCACTTCCGTAGACGTATTTGGCTTGCTTGGACTACCAATTGGACATATTGTTGTTTCCTACAAAATAATAAAATAAAAGAATATAGAAATTAATTGTTTCAATTACGTTATTTTAATAATGGCATCGTAACTTAGTGGACTATCTAACTGCAAGCACAGTGGCTGTGGTGATTGAATCATTTTCATTTCTTCAATACAATGCCAAAAGCCGATAAACTAAGAACAAAGTGTATTGAAAGATCTTTCTACTCATCGTGCTATGCGAGGTAAAATATTAGGGCTCAATTTATCAAAGGTCGTTTAAGTTTTTCGTGCACGATATCGTAGAGACAGCATGCTGTAATCGTTTTCATTAGTCTTTAGTACCCACATGCGGGTTACGGGATGTTGCCGTTCACGCACCAACCGGTGAATTTCATTAGTCGTTAGTGCGGGGACTACCCAAATCCCGTGTATAGTCTACTTTTATTAGTCAATATATTGAGAGACTCCACGAATTCTGTATAACTACTGAATTAACGACCAATAAAAACGATCCTTTAAGCTATAAATAAAACGTAATATAAATAATTTTGTAATCTTTGTCTTAAAGGGGATCAAACCTAGAGTATAAAAATATATAGTTCTAATGATAAAATAAATAAATTAAAAAAAAATCTAGCCTTTAATTAAGACATTTATTAATAAAAAAATTATAAACGATTTTAAACATCTATTTTCATTCGCATATATACTTAACAAAGTACAATATAAATATCTACCGTATTCACAGATGGAATGTTAATCGACACAAACATTTAAATACGCAAGTTAACTTCGCTTAGACTAATGAAGTGGTTGCATGAATGCGCTGTGTTTGTTTTGTATAGGACATAATGTGAATAAATAATTAAGGTTAGTAAGGCTCATTTAAAAGTATTTTGATTTAGACTTTTGTTATATTCACTTATCTACTATATTTAGTGCGTTAGGCAGCCACAATTATCAACTTTATACTATACTAGCTTTTATCTGTGGCTTTGCTTGCATTATTAAATGGAAATATCTAATAGTTTTGTATAAAACAAGATACATTTTAAGCTCTTGCTCGAGTTAATTTTGATTCTTCGATACAAATAATCTATTAACTAACTAATAAATCCAATACTAATAATAATAATTCTAGCAGTAGTTCCTAAGATTGGCGTGTACAATTAACCAAACTTAACAGCTTTATAATATTTTAGCATAGAAGTATTGATAAGTCTGAGAGGTGTCTATATTCATTACGAAATTAAACATTTTGGAACCAAGCACCTTGAAACACACATTTATTGTTTAAAGGGTCTTAATCAAACCAAAAGAAAGTAACAGAATCGTAACAGAATCACTCGTGTCCGTCTGTCATACTCAACAGTGCATTCTGCACTTTTGATTCTCATATAGAGTCCGGTAGTTATAGTTTAAATTAGATTAAGTTAGTAATTTAGTAGTTAGTATTTTATGAAAAATAAATAGTATTACTAGATAGTATTTTATGAAAATAATTAAAATATTTTATTTTCAGCTTCACGATGCATATTGTATATAACAAGGTTAGTCAGAGAGAATCCAGTGTTAAGGCACTCCAGTTGCACACAAGCATTGTGTGTCGAATAGCGGAACTCAACGCTACGCTTTGTTTACCGGGGCTGAGAAACGATGATTTTATGATAAACATTTTATATGTCCCCATGAAAATTTAATTTGTCCCCATAATATTTTTATATGTCCTTATAAATAAAATAAAGCTGTTTTTTTACCGTTGTAGGTCCAAGATGTGAAGTAGGTCGTTTGACTGCATCTCTAGTAGGTTCTTCTGTGTCATCTGTTAATACTGCAAGTTGATGGGATCTTTTTTCCATATCACTTTGGTATTTTATTGGATTTGCTAAAGCCTCAGCTAATTCTGATAGACGGTCTGGTACATAGTCCTGTTTAAAAATAACGTTTTTATATTACTTATTCGATATTTATATCGATTTTTTTAATATAATAATTTTATTAAATTAAATATGCTAAAAGTATTCATAACTCTATATATATTTCAATATATGTTTGGCTGTAACAAGTTATATATAAGTTTAAAATATATTAAATACTAGATAACAATTTTTAATAATATATAATCAATACCAATGTTGTTTTTTTTACTTGTACTGAAGAAGAGTTAAGTATTTAATACTGAATTTTTTTCAAAAAAAAAAAAACGTCTGCAAAAGAGATAACTTATTTAAATGACATGTAAGCATGCATAATGTTAGTATAACTATATCATAAAGATTCATAATTTATAAGAATAATTTAAAATTTTAGAAATTAAGATGAAAACCTTTAAAAGTATAGATATCGTATAGATGTCTTTGAGATAAAAGATCAAAGAGCACCAACACGAAAAGAGAAAAGACAATCCAATTTTCAAAATATGAGTACAATTTTTTTAAAGAACGATGCTTACTGCAATCGATTAAAAAACCGTAAGAAATTTAATTAATTAAAAAATTTGTCAATCAAATCTTATATACCATTTTGATTACACTTAAATTTTCACCCAAATAAAAAATATATAAAACAATACAATAAAACATAAAATCTAATTTCATATTAAAAACAACAATCAAATCAAAACATTTTCAAAATCTTTACCTCAACTTGCAAATATATTAGCAAATTCAATAAAACTTTCGATAAATCCTCAATCTTTAATAAAAGGAATGTTATCCACAAAACACGAACAAATATACTCCTAAGTGACCTTACATAATAACTGTGGTTCACCTTGACTTGCACATGTAGCAACAGGCTGGCTGGCAACGGTAGCCCAAGTTCAGTGCGGAGCCCTACATGTCGGTATCCGGGGCAGAGCCCTAGCACTGGGAGCACTCTGTGCCCCAAGAGACGACCGCTTTCCTCGTGAGCTGCTATACGTAGCATCGCCAGTTCTGGCAGGACTACCTGGAATTATATTAAAAATATGTTTTAGCTTCACGCTAAATGAAAAATAATTCATTCCACCGAGTGGGAATAGAACCCACGACCACCACATTTACAGTGATTATTAATTTACTAAACTGCATTACTTTCGTTTTCTAATAATATATATCCTTTAAAAACAATATTTATATAGAAAACGGAACTCAACACCGCGCTTTGCGTCCTTACCAGAGGGAAAAAATGAAAATATTAAATATTTTATTTCCTCGAGTGGGAATCGAACACACTTGCACACTTGTGCTTCTGCGCCACGTTTTGCCACATTTACATAAGGAACGTAAAGTTGTATAAAAAATCCAATAAAACTGTATATAAAGTGATGGTTATGTACTGTAGTAGTAGTCTTTATTAGTCCACTACTAACAGAAGCACCACATAAAAGTTTGAAACAAAAACATTTGCAGAACTGAACTAGATAGAATACACTACTCATACACATTCGATGTAAGAATATGTATGAATAATGCGAAACGAAATAAAAAAAATAGAAAGTAAAAAAGAGAAAGCAGCCAATAAAAGAAAACATAGAAAGTAAAAAAGAGAGAGTAGCCAATAAAAGAAAACAAGGTGAGATCGATAATGTCAGAACAAGATGTTGCCTTTTGGGTTGACATAGCGGCAAATAAAACAATGTTATATAATTTTTTTAATGGAGATCGAACTCATAACTATGGCATTTATAGTCAAACAATATGCTACTGTGCCCCTACGGTCATAATAATTCAATCATAAATTAATGATGATAAGTCCACGAAAATGATGTCTATTTAGATCAGTGGTTCCCAACCAGTGGTCCGCGGATCACCAGTGGTCCGCAGAAGCCTAAATATGTTCCGCGAACGATTTTAATTTTATTACTAGGGATGGTGAGGCGAAGTTTCTGTTTAATTATCACAGTTATTTTTTACTATACCTACATGCATAGTGGTCCGTGCTACCAAGAATGACATAAAAGTGGTCCTTGATCAAGAAAAGGTTAGGAACCCCTGATTTAGATAATATGGTTTTTCGAAAGCTGATTTATTATACAGCAACTTGCCTAGGTATAACTTTGATAGCTGCTTTTTACTGAATTTTATAATAAAAATCATGGAGGGACGCTGGAACAGCAATTCAAGTAGAAGATTTACTTCCGAAACAACTTCCGATCTGCGTTAGTGCTGCCGGATATGGGTATATTTAAGGGATGTTATACAGAAACGAATTTTAAATCACAGGAAAGCATTAAGGTGCGCTATTTATTTTTAGTAATGGGTACAGATAGTGAAACTTTTGCGCAATATTATGGCTGTATTATACTTGAAATTTATCCTAAATTAATAAATTTTGTACAGGGTTACATTTTAATAGCAAATTGAGAGAAAGATACATAGCACAACAAGCATAAAATTAAAGGACGATTAAAGTCATATAACAAACGCCTTCAATCCCAATCCAATAACTTAACATTTAAAATCAGTTCACTGGTTTAATAGCTACAATGGAACAAAGAACTGGACATACATACACACGTACACGCTACAACCAAAACCCTCCTGGGCTTGAGCTTCACAGCATTCTAATAAAAATACAGGATTAGAAAAACATCTTGAAATTTACCAATAAATATATTGTAGTATGTACATACTTTCATCATTCGAAGGGAATTATTTGAACCTACACTAACTTATAGAAAACAAACAACGAAATCTTTCATGTTAAACTAATAAATAAACTAGAAATGCCGCAAAAGAATTCATTTGCAGCATCTACTACAATAAAAATGAAAATGTAAATGTACGGCGGACCATTACCACCCATACTATGTTTATTTATATATCATTTCCTTGTGTTCCACGTGCGAAATGAAGATGTGGAACCTTAAGATCAGTTTCCATTACAAAAGAGAAATGAGCGGGTAATGCTTAGGCTGAACCGACTCTTTTTAAATAAAATAGGTTCTCATTTTAACCAACAAAGAGTTTCGTATTTTGTAATTACCTCGCTTCGCTCCTAGAACTGAGCGAGTTCATTTAGCTCGGTTCTAGGAACGCTCATTTCTTTTTTGCAGTGGAAACTCGGCTTTACGCTGTAATTAAATACGGTTGTGATGTCGTTTTGTTTTCAACGTTTATCTCCTCCTATGAAGATTTCCTCGATTTGCCTTTATGAATGGTATGAGATAGTTTTATAAGAAAATAGAAGTTTCTAGTGGCACTACATCTGATGTAAATGGTTATGGGTTCAATTCTCACACGGAGAAATGAATTATTTTCATTTCGTCGCTCTGGTAACAAAACGAGCTAGCGTTGTACTATGCTACTCAACACACAATGTCTCAAAAATTGGTCGCAAAATAGCGCAATAGAGTGTCTTAACACTAGAATACCTTTGTCTACATTAAAGATACAGCGTGAAGCTGTAAAATAGAAATTTAAAGTAAAATATGTTAAGAAGGCAACGTATACCAACACAATTGGGCAACTCTGTATGTATATTAAATACCTACATAGAATAGTGGTTGTTCCCGACACGAAGCCTAATCAACGCTAACATAAAAAGAAAACAAAAAAAAAACAATAAAAACATATAAATTATTGATTTCTAAATAAATATTCTATCCATACTCTAACAAAAACAATATTCTTTCCATAACTGTATATAAAAATTCCACTTGAACAATACGATGAGTAGTGAAGGAAAGTTTTGTAGAGTTTCCTCTAACTTCCCATTTTAACTGATAGGTTTACTATAACTTTATTATATTTTTGTTGAGATAAAAGTGTTTTCAGGTTCTGACATTATATTGGATAGGTGCTTAAAAAGTTTTCGATCTCTAATCGCGTATTATTTTCAGCAAAACTGATGAACTTTGAAAGTATTAGAGAAACTCGTTAATTTCATTGCAGTTGGGTGATATCTAAAATATATACTTATTATTTTTTAAATACATTTTAGAGTAGACAGTTAAAACTAGAATAAAAGTGATGTGAATACTTTTTCCGCAATATTTTTCCAAAAAATGCAGTTAGAAGTCCTGCACTGACACTACTCACCTTCTTAAAAACAAACGGCTCGTCCCCATAAACGGGGTTGATCCCGTTGTTGGGCACCACCCGCGTCCGGAACTTCTTGCGCACGGTGTCGGCCGGCAGCCCGAACATGTCCACCTCCACGTACGTGCCCGTGCGCTTGTCCGTGAGCAGCTGCCCCGACACCACGCTCACTGACAAGGAGCCGGCTATGATGCCGTCCACGGTGCTCTCCGCGAACGGGTCCAGGCGACGATCCTGGGTATAAAGCATCATTCATAATTCATCATATAAAATCAAATACGGCGATATATCTATTCATATATATTTTTCTAAGTAAAAATCTATATGTTATTTCATTATGTTTATTTGACGTTTTTGATTAAAAAAATAGTTATTTTGTAATACAACATATTATGTATTCTAATATCTGGGTTACAGTAATATTTGTTCAAAATTTACAAGATTTATTATAAAAATGTGTTTTCTTTGATATCACAAAAACTATGAAAATTACTTCAAATTTATCCTATGACCTATAAAATCTGCTGATAAAACAGCTATTCAAAATAAAGAACTATGAATAATATTGGTAATTGTGCTTTGAAGTAGTTAAAATATTTTTTTTACTTCTTATTCTTCTATCTTAGTAATTATTAAGTTGGTGCTTAGTTTTGTAGTAAATTTTTTAAAATATTTTATTGGCACTTTGGCACAATTATAGAGAAAAATGCTAATATTTTATAAAACTAATGCCTAAAATTGTTGTTTGACAATTTACTAGTTTAAATAAAACTATCAACAACAACAACAATATATTTTACTAAAATTAACATCAGAACTAGCTCAAATACAGCAGAATAATATAGAATCAACTCACCTTTCTCCTCATGAACTCGGGTTTAAGTAAATAGCCGCATCGTCGGTTGTACTCGAAAGTTCCCAGGTTGAGTTGCATCGCAAGATCTAGAGTTTGGTAGTTCAGCGCCACTAACTGGCAGCCCGCGTTCCAGAACACCTACAATGTAATATAAGCTTGACTTATTTAGTCATTTTATAAGAAACCGTAATCAGGTATTGTTATAAGGCCGTTCGTTTTTTGACGTGGCGTTTGTTGTTTCGATCTACATTGGGGAATTATTATGGTGAAATTATTTTCATTTCCCGGCCATGGTGCGGCGTTGGGAATGAAGTGTCTCAATACAATTTTTCACTTTTTACAGTAATAGACTTACAATTTACATGTATTATAGTTTTTCTAAGTTCACGCTGTATCATATGGAGCAGGTAGAGGGAATTTGAGAAATTAAAACACATCCCGCAAACCTTCATTACCGGAGTGAGAAATGGAAATATTAAATATTTCATTCCTCAGAGTAGGAATCGAATCCAGAATCGCGTTTACAGACGCACGCCTGTGCCTCTACGCCACGACGGTCTCAATACCTACATGTACATATATTATTTTACAATCTTAAAATTTATCCTCTTTCAAAATAATATATAAATGATCTATTTAAAAACTTACCTGTGGCATGAAATTAGAAGAATCGAACCTAGTACCAGCCGGGTACACCCTCGACAGCTGATGTTTGTTGTAGTTGACGAACTCAATCGGACGCTCCTTGAGTAACGTAGTCGCTTGTTTTTCATCGAACGATGACATTTCGTAGAAACGGTTCTTTTCTGTTTGGACAATCACAAAATACTTACAAAATGCTAAAAACCTAACAAAAAAAAATAAAGTCGTCCTTGTAATGACATAAGGTTTGTATTTTAAATATATTATCGCATATGGGAGGCAGATGAAACCTAGTGTTAAAACCAGAAACACTTTACCACCACACACCACTCAATCTTCGAGGAATTGAGAAATCATGCGATGAAATAAAAATATTTTATAACCATAAGTGGGAATCGAACCTACAACTGCCATGTTTAAAATCAGAATCCTTGCCACTACACCACGACGGCCTCCATCAAGTTCATACTATGAATATAGAATACTTAGAACGTGGCACGCGTCAAACACACTTAGCTATTTTAAATAAATTCGGAAATAAAAAAATAAAAGTAAAAAATAAAATGAAATATATCTTCTATTTAATTTATTTCATAGATTTTCATATTAAAAAGTTACTGCGCATATAATTATTATTAAAAATTTACAACACAAAGTAAAGATTTCGAATTTTCATTTGAGAGAGTGTTTCAGCAAAATGTATAAACCCTTTTAAAGTTTTAATGTCTTTTTGCTCCGACATTTTTAAATTTAATGTACCTAGTCTTGAGGATTTTTGTTATATTATTATGAAGAAAATGTATTATTCTTTTTAGCTTTACGCGGTATCCAGAAAATAGAAAGGTAGGCAAAGGAAACTTGGGAACTTAGCGTTAAAAACAGTTATTAAACTATCAAATATTTTATTCCTCTGAGTGGCTTTGTGGGGCCACAAATATTAATATTTATAATTTATAATGACTTGGGAAACAAAAAATGTTAAAAAAGTTTTATATGCATATATATTCATGACATCGATCCACACTTGGGGGTGTGGATTATTCTTATTTTCTCGTTTTAGTACAAAAAAGACAATGCGCAGCGTTGATTTCCCACACTGAACAATGTCTTGAAAACTTGTGCGGTGCGTGGGCGTGTCTTAACACTAGGTTCCCTCTAAATTCGGGATAAAGCGTGAAATTATAAAACAGGCGCTGAAATACATAGCAAATTTCTTAAGTAGGCAACTCACTTTCAGCATTTTCAAATGACGAGAAGTGCACAGGCTGTACGTAGTTGACCAGAGCAGATATTTCAGCTGCGGCGTGCGTTTCGCGAGCCTCCTCCGCGGTCCCTCCCTCGGCTTCCGCGCCGCCCTCTTCCTCGCTAGAACTTTCAGATTCTGATGATTCGGATGATTCTTTTGAGCCTTGGCGAACTAGCTGGGATTAAAAATCGAAAAATATATGTACAAACAGTTTACTAATACGAAGACTAAGCGTGAAAATGAGTAAAAATGAAGAAAAATAACCCTTAATATACATATATACTCGTATGTATATGCCCTTTTGACGTAACGAAATGAGAACAATTCAAACAAATTTCTTAATGAATCTTTAAAAATAATATGATTACACAAATAAGCTTATTTTTCAGTCCTATCGGCAAAGAGGAGAGCTATATAAACTATGGTTACATTACTTTTATAATTTCAATGGAACCCACTGCACCTACGGTCAGAGTTACATCGGGCACTTAGAATGAGTCATGTGTCTGTCATACACAACTCTTACTTATGTATTCACTTAGGGGAGACCGTAAGAAAAAGATAATAAATATATATAAAAACAATCAGCTTCACTGAGTGTTGCAGAACTCAACGACGCGCTTTGCCTCGACACCAGAGCGAAGAAATCGAAACATAAATGTAAATAAATATTTCATCTCCTCGAGTGGGGATCGAACCCAGAACCAGTCGCGTTTACAGTCACACTTTGTGCCTCTACGCCACGACCCGCCTCAACAATATATTTTATAATACTTCCACCATTTCTAATTAAATAAAATAAAATATAAACTGCACGAACGTATTTGCAACGCGAAGCGGTAAAGGTACAACTTATGTCCTCACAAAGGCAATGTGACGCGAGCGACGCAAGAGACGAGTATTAACATTTCTAAGAAATCTTATATCCTCTAAAATATTTTCTACATATTTCAAATGTCTACCAAAATATATTACATTTTATTTATGTTTACTTTCTAATCATCTGATCAAATTTTATACTTTTTTAGAAAAAATAGAAAAATTCAAAGGAATAGTTTGCCCACTACCTGATAAAGTCTCCGACAGTCTTATCGGCCTCGGAACCTAGTGTTAATACATTTCGTTCCCAGTAAGACACGTTCATTTGTTTTCCACTTTCCGCCAAACGCTGGAGGCAATGGGTGACGGAACATAACACCGCGCTTTGCATCGTTAACAAACCAACGGAATGAAAATAATAAAGACTAGATTTCATTTCCTCAAGTGAGAATCGAACCCACAACTTTCGCATTTACAGTCGCACGATTGTAGCTGAGCCACGACACTTTAAACTCTCATCTCATCTACCTTAAAAATGTAAAAATTGTTTATTAATCTTAAAGAAGCGAACAAATATCAGTAGATTTTCTTTTTGAAAATTATAATCACAGCTGGATTTATTTTCAAAAAATCATTAGATCAAAATAATATAAACTTACAAATGCTTATATAACTCAATCTTTTAATAACTAACATCATCCCTTATACAAAATCAACACACCCCTACCCCTATATATATATACATACAATATTTAATATAACAATTCTACGTATAAGCATAATTAATTTCCCGCTACGTTCTAGCAAATACATATATAAACGTAGGAACCTTACTCTAACAGTACAAGTCCCGAGCACCCCGCGGCAGTGCGATAACATTATACATTAATTAGACTAACTTATTTGTATTATAATATTATATTATAATTGAAGCTAGTCGTGGCGCAGGGGCACAAACTGTGACTGTAAAGCCAATTGGTTGTGGGTTCGATCCCCACTCGATGAGATGAAATAATTACTTAAATTTATATTTCCATTTCTTCGCTTTGCCACTCAACACGCAATGCCTCCAGAACTCGGCGGAAAGTGGAGGACGGTGTGTCTTAACACTAGGTTCCCTTTACCTACCCTGTTGTGTGCGGGATTTATTTATTTTATTTATATTATATTATAATAAAAAAAAACAGCTTCAGGTTTGTCTTACATAATATTCATAAACTCAGTTTCCCAATTTTCGAGATATTATTATTACGCTGTTAATTAAATATGCCAATTTAATAATATCAATTATTTATCCAATTCTTCGTTACACCTTCGTTTAACAGTATTAGTACGGTAGGCAGAAGTAAATGAAGTGCTTAAAAACGATTACGATAACGATACTGATCCCATTGAGGCATCGATTTAAGCTTCCGCTTTATTTGCAAAAGGTCGAATAGAAAAAAAATGTGCTTAAAATTATTATTTTCGTAGTACATTAAAATATTTATAAAATAAATCTGCCATAATTTTAATTATTTTGTATTAACTCACAACTCGATTAATACAAAAACAAAAAGAAAAATATTAACTTGCCAAAGAGGTATTGAGCGCAGCATGCTTAGCATTAAGAAAATACAAAAGATAAGACATTCAAAAATTAGAAATTTTACAAAATCCACAGACGGGCTAGTTAAAGCACTAACACAAAAATGGAGATGGGCCGGCCATGTCGCGCGTCTACAAGACCAAAGATGGACGAAAAAAGTAACAATTTGGCCGGGACCTCACGGACACCGTAAAAAAGGGAGACCCCACGCTAGGTGGGAAGATGACATAATTAAGATAGCTGGAACAAAATGGACACAAAAAGCCCAGTCAAGGGAAGACTGGGCATCTTTGGAGGAGGCCTTCACCTGTACAGGGGTTCTTGCCTAATACTCATACTTCAATATGTACATCAAATCATATATATATACATAAATAAACAAAACTAATTATATAGAAATAAATAGGTAAATTTAGAAACAAAAAAATAATAATAATAATAATAAATAGATAAATAAATATATGATTAAGTAAAGTAAACGCAAAAAAAAAAAAAAACAATAAATTTACTAACTACAATATGCTAATATTAATAATACTAACACTAATCGTAAAACTTGTTTATTTATTCTGTGAAATGTAACTACTAACTAAAGAAGCAAGAAATAAAAGGCTTTTTATTTTTTTTATTTTTATTTTATTTTTTTTTATTATTTATTATTATTAACTCACAACTCGTGGTTATATAAGTAAGTAGGTACTAACAAAAATATTAATAAGTAATTATTTTACAACACAATGAATGTAAACGCGACATGTTGTGCGTTCGATTCCCACTCGAGGAATTGAAATATTTATTATTGTCATTTCTTCGGTCTGGTATCAAGGCAAAGCGCGGCGTTTAGTTCCACCACTTAACATGCAATGCCTTTAGAACTCTGGGCTCCCTCTGCCTGCCCTGTGAAGCTGAATACAACACAATAAAACCTACTACTGACATAGTATTACAATAACATTCATT
Organism: Heliconius himera; assembly: GCA_021202915.1. Lineage (NCBI taxonomy): Eukaryota > Metazoa > Arthropoda > Insecta > Lepidoptera > Nymphalidae > Heliconius > Heliconius himera. The sequence goes on from JAJHJA010000649.1 coordinate 22,632, forward strand.
GAATAAATATATATAATATCATAATATCACATACAATAAGCGCAATAGGCACATCTGAGGCAAAGTAAACGTACTAAGTAAATGTGACCTAAATAGTTAACTTTTCTTAGGTTACATTTCAAATTAAATATAATTCATTTTTGACCGGTCGGTAATAGCTCTTGCATACATGCCCGAGGCGCAGTGGCATAAACGTGTGACCGTAAATGCGACTGTTGCAGGTTCGATTCCAACTCGGAGAATTAATTATGTATTACTAGCGACTCACGCACGGGTTCGACCGCTTGCTGTTATATTATTGTAGGCAAATTATACAAAATTCTTAACAAAAATTGTAGAGCAAGAGATTATGTACAAAATTTGTGCTTATATTTTATTCATAAGATCAACCATTTCTTGGAAAATGCCACTTTAAAATTCACCTGAGTTGTATTCTCCATTATATGCATACGCTTCCATGCCACCTATGAGGCAGGGTACCTGCGCGTTATTTTGACGTAACGTAGTTTCTCCGTGGTTTAATAATTGCCCACAACCTTCGCGCTTAAAATTAAATACTTCCCTACTACCACGCCTACTACATCCATTTCATATATCCCGTCTCTACTAAACATACTTCCCAAATATATCACTTCAGTCACTAGATCCAATATCTTTATTTACGGTACCTAAAACAGGCAATTTACCTTCAAGTCACCCACCTTCACTCTCATGTCACTTTGTCTCAGTTTTTGGAGACAGCTAGACAAATTTAAATTGGACAACCAAACTGACGCGCAACCTTGTTTAGCACTTGACTGGATGTCGAACCAAGTCGGCATGCCAGCTCCTACTCCCACACAGGCTGAGAGATCTCTTTAAAGAGTTTTTTTACCTGCAGCAATGGTTCACTCACATTGTATGGGGCAATATCTCCCATAATTTCTTTGCCAGAACCCTGTTAAACGCCTTTTCCAAGTCCACAAAAGCACAGATTCTTTTGGTTTACAGCCCAGAATTTTATCGTGATCATGCGAAAGGAAAAGATCTCATCCATGCACTCTCTTGCAAGTCTAAGGCGTCCTTCGGCCTCCCACAACGACCTTTCGAATGTTTCTTGCATCTTTCTTACAAATATTTTAGAATAAACTTTAGGTTTTATGTCACTATATTGTAGGTATTATGTTATTTTAAATGTTAATTTGTAATATAATTTTTAATGTTATGCTTTTTGATTCAATAACTATTAAAATTTAAGTCCAGTCTTTGATAACGATAATCTCTATGAGTTTTGTTAAATTGAAGATTCTATTCTTAGAACCGATGGTTTGAATTGAAAAAGTGATTACATAATCACGTTTTCAATATTATTTTTATTATAAGCTAGTATATTAGCAACATACCGGTCCATGTGCAATCTCGCCGTTGCCCTGCGGCGTAGGCTCCCCCTTCTCCTCTTCCACCGGAACTTCCTCCTTTTTGTGATGATGATGATGTTTTTTCTTATTCTTTATTATTATTTTGTTTTTTAATAGCGACGGGGGTGGCATTTCCCCTCCTGTTCGAAACAAACAAAATTCTTCATAACAAATACATTTAAAAAACGTCTTAAAATACATTTAAAAAGCGCGACGGTTACAGATTCTATTCTCACTATTGAATTATTTTCATTTCTTCACTCTGGTATCCAGACAAAGCACAGTGTTAAATGCCGCCACTCAAAATTTACAAAGTAACATATGACATTTCGAAAAGCAAAAAAATCGGAATATTAGTGTTTAAACTCCACGTAGTTTGATATATTGTAAAGGGGAAGCCATTTAATTTGTTTACAGGTAAGAAAATCTTATTACAAACATATATATAAACATTCTCTTAATGATACGAAATGCTTATTTTAAATTCACCAATGTACACCAGAAACGAGGAAAATAATATTTATATTAAGTATTTAGATATATACCTATATTATTATAGTTCAAATCATTTATTTGAGTATGGGATAAACCCACACGATTATCATATTAGCATACAACGTTTACTTTTGTGATTCTAATAAAATTACATTTTTTATATTATTTTCTCTATTATATTACCAGTATTCTTTTTTATCAGTCATAGAACTACATATAGCTAGATAAATTAATTGAAATTGTGAAAAACAAATAGTGAAATATAATAAACGATGTCATGGTGGGGCAGTTTTGAAGTGACTGTAGCGATGGTTCTAGGTTCGAAGTAGTATATGTTACAAGTAAAAATATAGTAGAATCCGCTTAATACTATTACATATAACACAACATATGTGGTAAGTATTTAAAAAGATGAGAGTCTCAGATATATTTTCATACATTTCTTAACGCTTAATAAAATCATAAAAATCAGCTTTACGATGTATCCCGCACTCAGCTGGATAGGCAGATTGAACGCCACACGATTGACTTTAAGAAAAAAAAATGCTTTAGGAACCTTAACGTTACTTTTAAGGACATAGATACGTTATCTATAGACATTCCGTACACATAGGTTTCATTATTTTTAATAATTTAAGTCATAGCTCTTTTACAGGCAGACAGACGTTAATAATCTATCTAATCTAATATACAAGCGATCATTCTTTGTGATTCAGCTAAAGAAATCCAAAAAAAATAAACCCTCCATTTGATCATCCGACGTGAAAGCACATATCATATACGAAAGGTAATATGCGAACGGAAGTGTTCACGGCCGGCGCGCCCCTAAGTGCATAATTAATACCTATTTATATTCCGTTTCATATAAAACGATTTATGTTATTATAAAACATAAGTGATGTGGTGCATCTTTGCATTTATATTGCGGAGAAAATGGGTTGCGATGACATAGTGTTATCGCTGTTTTAATATTCATATATATAGATATATATCTGTATAATATTTATAACTTTTTCTGCTTGTATTGAGTTTAATAACGGAGTGATTCGTCACTTAGAACTCTTTATCTCTAAAATCAGCATGAGGAAATTGCAGTCTGTCTGTCAGCTTTGCAATGTTCCTATGTCTACCGTGGTATACGTGGGATATAACGTAAAGCAGAATAATTCATAAATGATATACTCGTATATTAGAGATTTTGACAAAAAATTTAGATTTGGTCAATTTTTTTTTAAAATATTGAATTAAATAATAAAAATAATTGTGAATTTTGGCACACGGTTCTCTCCGGCTACATATATATACGTAATATGCGAAAAGGAAAACACTAAAACGTCAATTATTATTTCTTCTTATATATTCTTGCAGTCAAAATAACGCGTCTGTCTTCCGATGACTACACCAAAATAATTTAAAAACATTTTTAAAATCATAATTAAATTGTGTTTAAAAAAACATTAATCATTAAAAATTTAATAAATAAAATAAATATTAGCCCGCGAGAATGCCGAATTTTCAGCTCCCTTCGATATCGTTTAATTATGTAAAATCTTGAATCTTCTGAATTGTCAATAGTGAAACCAGTTTAAATTGCTGTTTTTAGGAAAATCACAATCGACTAAACCAAGTCTATTTTAATTGTATCCGTTTGAATACACGTCGACGTGGAAATGTTTAATTATTCAAACTCCATCAGAGTCACGTGATAGCTCTAAAAATAGAGAATTGAGTGTTTTTATAGTATACGTGTGAGGGTAAAAAAATTGGACAAGAGCGAGTCAGGCTCGCCCTCCGAGGGTTCTCGTGTTTTTTCTGAAATTAAATGATAACTTAGACAGTACCCTTTCGTCTGATAACACACTTGAATGTGGCTTTAATACCATATTTTGCCACATTTTTAAGGCTATAATTTTTTAGCGTTTAATCACAAATGTATAATTTTCAGATTTTTCCTGAACCAGTACTACCTGTAGATAAGTACGACCTGTAGTGGAAGTACCATATCAATTTTGATACCCTTTATAGTGTCGAAATATGCGTTGTTTGCGATATAAAAGGCCATATATAATTTTTAAGTAAATGTAGAAATAAGTTTTTTTTTCAGGAAATCACAGGGCTATAGCTAAGCTAAGGGCTAGGTATATGGTTTGAATTTCAACTTGATAACTCCAAACGTTCCTGAGATAAAGGTTCTTAATAGAAAGACAGACGGACGGACAACAAAGTGATCTTATAAGGATTCCTTTTTTCCTTAAAGACTACGCAACCCTAAAAATGTATTTTTTTCTTCTTTGATAATAAATAATTACTTATATAGTATTGAGGTACTATGTGTGTCTCTTGAAAAAGATCCCTCCCCTCCTCAGCAGAAAGATTATACTTAATTTATCTTGAAATTTTCGCTTTGGTATAAAAAGAGTGTCGTTAAGTTCCGCAATTCAAAACACAATGTTTCGAAACATACGCCTGTGTATCTTAGAACTTGAAAATTATGAATTATATCAACATAACATTAAAAATATAAATTATTCTAATATATAAACGATCGATTTTTCATTATTAATAGATACCCACTATAAAACGAACTATCGATGTTTATATTAACAGCAATGACTCAACGCTTCATCAAACGCTGTAACTGACTTCAAAGAATGGCGCTAATAGCACTGTTAGGTAAGACTGCTATTCTTAGCAACTGTCGCACCTTTTACCGTGGATCAGAGGTGATGTACATACATACATACACGTTTAAGTATATTAGATGTCAAGGTCAAAAGTCAATTTGTCATTGTGACCAATTTAGAATACATGTTGAGTGTATAATTTTTTAGAACGCCTGTTCATATGTAGATCTAATTTTAAATCACGTACATTTTAGTTATAATTAAGTAAATTTTTTAAAATTTTATATCAATTCTTAAATAGATTTTATATATTTTTTATTACTCACAAGATAAAGTTTTACTTAGCAAGATACAAACAAAATAGATTGTTGGTCTCCTAACAGTGTGCCTTCAGTTACTATAAAGGCATCTCATACTGGCGGGAGATCAATATAGCTTCAATATTTGATACGTAACCACTCTCTGGACAACAATTTTAATCTATACTTTCAGCACATGGAGCAGCAGCCAATATTGCACCGGAATTTAAGGAAATGCGTTGTAATATCAGTAAATGTATCGAGCGGTGCCTATACTTTTTGAACGAAACCCTTTATTGAACAAAATATTAACAATATTGTGTTACTAATTCTAGTGTTCTATTTTATATCAGCTTCACGCTGTATCCCGCACATAGCAGGGTAGGCAGAGGGAACCTAGTGTTAAGACACTCCGTTCCCAACTTTCTGCTGAATTCTGGAGGCATTGCGTGTTGAGTGGCAGAACTCAACGCGGCGCTTTGCCCCACACCAGAGCAAAGAAAATGAAACTATAAATTTAAGTAAATATTTCATCTTCTGGAGTGGGGATCGAACCCACACCCAGTCGACTTACAGTCACACTTTGTGCCCCTGCGCCACGACTGGTGTTCTTTTTTAAATATTTATAATAATCTTATATGTTATAAAACAATATAATATTTATTTTTTTAAGCTTCAGCATAATCTATTAAGCTTATTATTAAAAAACCGGTTCCATGTTTTCAATTCCTGTTCAAAAGGGTGAAACGTAGAGGAATAAGAAATCCCATATACGCAAGAGAATTACCGTAGGTACGTTCTAACCACAATATCGATTTCAGCTCGTATCAATATGTCTTTTGTTCGTTAACGACGACAATTTCGGTTTGGTAAACCATTCGTATATTAAAAAGAAATTTATATTCAATTTAAGTGAAGGCAAATTTATCCTTTTAGCTTTAGAAAGATTTCGTGTAATTGAAGGTATCTATATATATAAAATTAAAGATAATACAATAAAATATTATAAATGAGTATATTATATACTAGCGACCCACTCGCGGCTTCGCCCGTTTCATAATTGTTTATTTACTAATCTGAATTATTGTCGTGTTAAGAGTTAGAGATTAAAAAAAAAATAAAATAACAGGAAGTGGTTTCCATAAAGATAAATTATATTCTCGAATAAAGATATGGGAAAATCATTGTAAGAGATAACTTTGATTTCGTGATCTATACAAAAAAATACAAATTACAATATTAAATAATTTGGGTACAGGCAACTTCGAAATATTTTTTTTGTTATCGCTAAATATGTATCATAATGTAATTGCTCAGTAATCACTAACGCAATCGATACGCGATTGAAATCTAGTTACTAAACGTAAAAATTAACATTTCAAAATTGTGATTGGGCAAAAGTGTAAGGTTCGATTCCAAGATTCGAGGAAAGTAGTGAACGAATTGTCTTAAAACTAGGTTCCCTCTGCCTACCTTGCTGTAAGCGGGATACAAGGTACAGCTGAAAAAAAAAATCTTTACTATTTTTGTTATTCATATTTAATAGAAAAAGTAGCATTAAGACCGAAATAATTTATATAGGTGGCAGAAATAATAAGTTTCCAAAACGCAAACATCACATAAACTACACAATATCGTAACAATCACAGGCCAGATTTCCTTATCGGACGCAATTTACTATACGTTATACCGTTATACGTGGTAATAGTATTGTAATGGTTACGTGTAGATTACGCGAATATAGAGGTTTTAGGTTATTTTAACAGTTATTTCTTATAATAATAAAAATATGGCGTGGTGCTAAAGTGGGTATTACAGAAGAAGAATGAAAGAAAGATGATCTCTTTGTAGGATATGCGGAGTCAGCTTAGCTGATGGAATCCGCAATGAAGAGGTACACAGAATGGCAGGTACTAGCGAGGATGTCACGGTGAGAATGAAGAAGAACGTGCTCAGCTGGTTTGGGCACGCCGAACGAATGAATGATGAAAGAATGGCAAAAAAGATTTATGATGGAAAAGTGAGCGGTAAGAGAGGTAGGGGGAGACCTCGGTTGACCTTCCAAACTTGACCTTCCACAGTATCAAAGATAATGGAGGAAGGTCACGTAAAGGCCAAAAGCCAAAACGTAAGGCCAAAGAGGTACGTAGAGACCGTAGCGCTTGGCGCTTTGTTCTCTCGGACTACCCCGCTATGGACAACGTGAAGTTAAGTTATTTCCTCCGTATCTTAACTAGTTGTCTGTATTCTAGTATTTTTTAAATTGTTTACTACTTTATAATAATGTCTGAACACAGTTATAACGACCATTAGGTCATTAATAATAAAAATAAATATACTAATAAACAATAGACGACCTCTTTCGCCTCGTCTACTGTTATCAATCTCTTTATATATATCCTTTGCATTTAATTACTTAGCGTTACGAACTAAAGTCAATAGTATAAAAAAAAACGAAATCAGCTTCAAGCTGCTTCCCGCACACAGCTGAATAGGCAGAGGGAACCTAGATTAAAACAATCTGTTTAAGAAATGAAAATACTAATAAACAAATAAACAATACTTCATTCCCTCGAGTGGGGATCGAACCCACAATCGCCGCGTTACAGTCATTAGCATACATGTATGAATATATTATAATAATATAAAACCTGACCGAATAATATATCGAAGGGTAAAAGGTAAAATGTAATAAGCAATAAAATAAATTACACATTATATATGAAACCACCCTCAACCCTTCACCGGGGTATATGTATGTGTGTAATTGTAAACTCGCGAGGTATTCAGGAAGGTTCGTGTATAATCAAATATAATTAAGAAGGAAGTACTTTGGCGTATGTTTGTCCTTCTTTTAGTAATTCCCTTAAATCCTATCCATTACTAGAAATGTTATGGAGACTCTTTCACTTTTCAGTGAAACTTAGAAATGCACTAATAGATGAAATTAGACGATCTCAAATCGTTGGAATCTTCAAAAGTAGACTTTAAAAGTTGTACCTTGAATATAATACACTCATAATCTGAGTTTTTAATAACCACGCCAACAATTTTCCTAAAAAAAAAAATTATACAATTTTCGATAATCCAGAAAATAGTAAAATAAAATTTTAGAACAAAATTAGTAAAAACAAAGATTATGAAAAATGCCGCAGATTATTGAGTCGGAGAGTGTACTTTGAGCAGTAAGCGCGAATAGAAATGGAACGGAACAAAATAGAGTTTATCACTATATTCACTCTGTTCAATAAGAAATTGTAAAAGTAATAAATACTAAAAGAACAGACGCTAATATTAATTCTGGAACTTATACTAGAAGAGTATCTTTATAGAATATCTACATAGTACACTTATATAAAAGTCTTCTCATAGAAGTTGGTAAAGAAACGAGTTAAGAATTTCTCAAAAATCCTTTGGGGACAGGAAAAAATGAGATTTTTCATTTTAAATCTTTAAATCCACGGAAACAAAAGTGCCATCGACTAACCTTATATCAAAAAAAAAATACTTACCAGGCTCCAATTGATGAGAATCCAAAGGCTTATCGAGCAACATTTCACCAAATATATCTCTACAGTAGTTCGCAATCTTCGCTTGCTGACGAGGATTGCAATGATTTTCAAAACTCAATATAACGGGATAGTCGGATGTCTTAAACGCACTTTCTGCTATGGCTTCTAGTACTTCTTTCGCGCTGATTTCCGGTACAAATGTGTATCCGTGGACGATTACCGGCTCTTCTGTCCTTCCGTTCCAGAAGTCTAACTCTACACACCTGAGAATAGGAAAATTGATTTAATTTTGGAAATCACAAATAAAATTTCTTTAAGTTTAGCGGTAAAATTGAGAATATTATTGCAATTGTTAGTCGAATATATGTCCAGGTCAATTTAACAATATTTGTAAATATGAGTAAAAAAGTAAACAATTCAAATCAACATCATGTTTTTATAATCTTTCATATTTATTTTACAGCTTCTTACATGAGGAGACCCAGTGTTAAAATACTCCGTTAGCCAATTAAGATGATCGAATTTTTCGAGACACAGCGTGTTAAGTAGCGGAACTCAACGCTACGCTTTGTCTATACAAAATTGAAAAACGTTGAAAAAAAAATTGTCTTTACAAAAGTGAAATTAAAATGTTATTATTATCATTATGTAAACTGAATGTGTAATAAAATAAGTTTAGGTATGTTTTACTTCAAATACACTTCACGGTTCCTAATAAAGTTCTCAAAGAGCCCTAGGAAGTTTTATAAAAGTTGAAAATTAACGTTTATCTTGTTTAATATTTTTTGTGGTTTATTTACCCTAAGTGATTCTGCATATTTGTATAATTCCTAAGAACTACGATACCATAACGATTCCATGTAAGTATGTGAAACGAATTATAATATTAATCTAGTTGCATAAAATTTAAAAAAATACTACAAATTTTGTTTTCAAGCTAATGCATCACTCTTTCTGCAATTCGTACTTATTGTCTATTTAAGACATGTTTTTACCAAAACTAAACACAATTTTATCATATGAAACCAAAAAAGCGAATATATTATAGACTAGGCATCCGCTCGTGACTCCATCCGCTTGTACTACAAAATTATTTCTTTTCACATCTTAATTACTTACATGATCTAAGAAAGTTATCTTTTTAGAGGAAACTGACTACTAAAGTTTTAGCCCGTTCAATACCACGCTTATTTTATAGCAATATTGCAGCATACAATATTGACATAACTTTTTTATTTATAAACAGATTTAAATAAAACTAACACTAAATGTTAAGGGAAGTGTGTCAAAATACAATAGCGAAAGCTGCATTTAAACTGTTTCTGAGATTAGCGTGCACAAGCGCACAGATTAGCCGACCAAATTCTAAACGTCTTTGTTTTGTGTTCTAGAATATTTATAAACGTCCTCAATAATAGATTTTCTCATTTATTTACTATATTACAATTATTTTATATGTATAGATGTAGAAATTTGTGTTTTTTTTTTAAATTGCCGACAATGATTGGTAGCGAAAAGCTAAAGCTAAACTTGAGTGGCGTACAGTTGAAGAATCCTATATCAGTGATCGAATATACTATCCTCAAAATTGTGATAGATATTTCTCCAACGTATCAAGGTACCTCGAACCCACAACCACCGTGTACGATAAAGAAGAATCGTAAGAAAAAAAGAAAATAAGTCAGATAAAAAAAATCACAACTGCGCTACATATGCATAAATATTTAATTACTTAAAATAATTCTTTGCTATGGGCCTAACTATACATATACTTGAAACACGACAGCCCGAACACTATATTCTCTTAATACCATTTCATTGTATTCATCGTTCTCTAAATTGAAACTGCCTTACAAAATATCTGGGAAATTCGTCCGCACTCCAATTCGGCAGCTTCAACCCGAGTCTCGCCTATAATTGAAACTGTAGTAGTTAGTACCTATCCGTTAAAAATACATGCTAGTTCTAATCAAAAATTTAACTAACTTTCGTTTAAAATTTGAGGCCGTCACGGTGCAGTGAGTGACCGCGTACGACTGTTTAACCGATTCAAGTTCTAATCGGAGGAGTTATTGTATAATAAATATTTTTATTTCTTCCCTCTAATAGACACAGCGCGGCGTTGAGTTCCTTCACTCAATACGCAATGTCTCAAAACTTGATCGGGATCGCATCATTCTCTCTTATCAACATTCAAAAATAATAATATAAACCAAATTCAAAACTACACCTACTAACTAAATTAAAACAAAAACTAAAATATAGAAAATAATATTTTATTTTTAACATTTTTAAAGTGTTAATCCACACTTAGGATAGAAATATACTTATTTAGAAAACGTATAAAAATTGGAACTTAAAAATTTAGCGGGACTCGAACCCGCGCCTCTTTGAAACTGAACAGGCACTCTGACCACTGAGCCATACGTTCTCATCAAGTTACGTTGAAATTTTTATACGCTTGTTACAACTTATTTATGTTGTTAGCTAATATTTTACTTTAAAATTAAAAATAATAAAGAAAATTATAGTTTACTATTTAAGATCCGTTTTTTTTACTTTTTGTTCGGTGTATTTAGTAGTATTGCTCTTTTTTATTGGCAAGCACCAACTTCAAAAATAACTATGAATAATATACATATATGTAAGTATAAAAGTATCAATGTTTCACGTTGTATCCCGCACACATCAGGGTAAGATTTTCATTTTCATTAATTTTAATTTTCATTTCATTAAGACACTCTGTTCCCGACACATCAGTTCCTGCTAAGACCCTTTTTTCCCCCCATTTTCCGACAAATTCTCGAGGCATTGAACGTTAAGCGGCGGAACTCAAATGAAAATATCAATTAATATTTTTTATTAATTATTTATCAATTTTAAAAAAGTCGTAGTAGGATACCAAAATTAGATTCTGACTTGGTGGCGATAGGACTACCTGGGTAAATATAATAAAAATCGGTTCACAAACGACACCGAAATAAAAGGAATACCCGAATACCGACCGAAATAATCACAAAAAATGTAGTTGTCGAATATAATAAGATTTATTATTTTCCTATTTGGAAAAGAAGTAGGTTAAAAAACTAAACATTTATCAAAATAATTGACTCTTTTATCTAATTAATTAATGAATTATTAAAACATGATATTATGTACAGTCTTATAAAATGTAACAAAACAAAAGCCGCAACGAACAAACCCGCGCCTCTTGGACGGTTTCTAAAAAGGCGTGGGTTCGAATCTCGTTACGTTTAAATTTTTATACATTTTCTTAATAAGTACAAAAGCAAATACTTAAATATCATTAGAATTTCTTTTGTGGCAGAAAAATGAAGTAACGAGAAAAATCTTTTGTAGACGAAAGCTTCTTGCATTGATAAGCCCTTTCTTTGAAAATACTGTAGAAGTAATGTTATAACAACATTGTAACACAAATATGCTTCATAATAAGGTGTAAACGAGAGAGATTGTGGGTTAGATTCCTATTCGACGATATTGAAACATTTAATATTTTCATTTCCTCGCTCTGGTAACGAGGCAAAGCGCAGCGTGGAGTTCCGTCAATCAACATGCAATGCTTCCAGAATTCGGCGGAAACTGGAGAAAGGAAATGTCTTAATGGGAACGGAGTATCTAACACTAGGTTCCCAAGTTCCCTCTGCCTATCCTGCTATGTGTGGAATACAGCAGATTATATTATCGTTTCGTTCGCAACATTGCATAAGCGGATTACACAATTGATTTATTTCCCGTGTTGACGGACGGTCTTTTACAATATCATCACATAACAAATCTTCCATAGTCTTGGCTTCATTACAATAAATTATATATTCACACTAAAAGGCATGCTTATTCAAGATTTAATCAATATTAAATATTTACTAACAATATCTATTAATAAAAAATTAGAATGTATTGCATAGTTTCTTCTTGGAAATCTCGACTTTGCTTTATACTCTGCATAGACTTAAAAGTAAAATAATATTTTTTTATAGTCCATTTGAGGTATTTCCAAAGAGAAACGGAGTTTCTTAAGACTAGGTGTCCTTTGCCTGTGTGCGGAATACAGCGTGGCGCTATAAAAAAAACCATGTGGAACGATATATAATAACAAGATAACAATTCGATTTAGATAATTTATATCTACATTGTATGTAAAATATAAATAAATATTTTTTTATTTCATAATATTTATTACTTTTACATATTCAGCAAAAGAAACGCTTGATTGTTGTTAAAAACGTTGAAACATATTGTAGCTATCGCTAATAGGGTTTCTGAGTATTGTTAGCTTTGAACACGCGGGTGTAAAAGAATTGACTTCTAAAACATTTTTTTTATGTTTATGACATACAGTACCTACATGTTATATATATTCTTAAGAGAAGCTTTATAAATTATTTTTTAACAAATAAAATATTCTATACACAAAAATATGAGCTTGCTAATTTCAAAGGCAATGTTGGACGACACTGAAAAATCCAATATTTAGTCAACGAACAAAAACATGTCACACATCACCAAAGAATGTCGCTTCAACGACATGGTATTTTTTTCATAATAAATAGAAAATTCTGTCAAAAATACTGGTTTAATGCCGAAAATCCAAAAGACTATCCCATTTCAGTTTATGTTTATATACTTTTATACTTATATACAACACAGGATAGTTAAATTCATTTGTTATATTATAAATACAATTTACAGATAGAGAGAACTTAGGAGCCTAATGTTAAGATACTTCCGTTCTCCATTTTCCGCCGAATTCTCGAAGCGTTGCGTCGTCGTCTGGAATAAGTGGCGGAACTCAACGCCGCGCTTCGCCTCGTTACGAGCGAAGAAATGAAAATATTAAGTTAACGTAAAATCATATATTAACTTCCATATATTAACCGCAAAAAACACAATATCCTTCATTTCCAAAAATATATAAATAAAATATATATAAAAAATAATTTTAAAAAGGTTTCCTCTTCGAAACAGCCCACCCAGACTGTTCCTAAGAGGCGCGGGTTCGATTCTCGCTACGTTAAAAACAATACTATTTCAAAAATATTTTCCTACCTTTAGCGTGTAATAATTTTTTCACATAAAATTCTAAAAAAAGAACATGTTTAAGTTTCCGATCCCCCAAAACATATCGTCAGCTTAAAAGTATCAACTCACTTAGTAATTCTAAGACAATGTAAACGATATATACGTATTTCGTCGAGTTGTTTACTTTGTAGAGTAACAAGAAACGGGTTCTGGGACGTGATCTATAATACATTAAGTTGATAATTTATTACCTTCTCATTAAAAATTACATTAAAAATATTCAGTATGTATATTATATTAGGGCGGAAGAGCAAAAATGTCATCTAAAATAAAATTTGACCCAATTACAGTAAAATTTGTACCCGTGGCATGTTTATTTAAGGTGAATATTTAAAAAATGTTAGGCATGACAGACGTTTGGAATTTACAATGTTAAAAGCAAGCAGAATTTTAGTAAACAAAAATATACCAATTTTGGAGTATTAGAAGCTGCACTTTAAGTTTTTAGCTCAGCTTACCTATTCTATAAACATACTAATAATGTAAACGTGAACGGAAGTTTGTTTGTTACGCTTTAACGCCTAAACTAGTCTACCAATTGTTATTAAAAAGTAAATATATTATTAAATATATATATTTATATCCTTTTGAGTATACCTTATGTAAAAATAAACTGAAGCGAGAGAAACCGCGTTTGAATCTCTAGTAATAAATATAAGAGAATAGTTACTTTTATAAAAAATACACTACTAAAAGTCAACCCTACAAAACAAAAGGCAGTTTAATTTAGTCTGTCTGTTTTTGCATAATATAAATACAGAGACCTCTTGCCGTAGAGCATGGCTCCAACCCCTATAAACCTTTAAGGATATAATACGAGTCATTTAACATTTAAGCAACAATATTATAATGGAGCAAGTTCACTTAAATGAAAAACTGGTATTTATATTATGTGTGTAGTAAAATCATGCATCGGCTGAAGGTGTCTGGCTGTAATCGCAAAGATTTGTGGGTTCAATCTCCATTATATGGACATGTACACATTTTTTAAATTTCTTCGCTCTCTTCGATAGACGAAACTCGGCGTTGAGTTACAGTACTCAGAATGGCATAAAAATAGACGGTAAATAGTAAACGGAGTGTCTTGACAATAGGTTAACTTTGCCTAACTTTGAGTCACGACAGCCTTAAAAAAATCAAATTAACAATTTAATTACAGAAAAAAAATAACAATAATATTCATTTGAGGCCATCGTGGCGCAGCGGCAAAAGCGTGCGACTCTCACTCGAGGGAACGAAATATTTAATATTTTCATTTTCTAACTCTGATAACCAGGCAGAGCGCCGCGTTGAGTGTCGCCGTTCCCTACTTTCCGCTGAACTCTCGAGGCGGAAAATGGGTAACGGAAGTTTATAAATGGGGAGCGAAGTGTCTTAACACTAAGTTCACAGGATTCCTCTTCCCATTTTGCCATCTGCGGGATACAACGTGAAACTTAAAAAAAAAACATATAATAACTCCTAAAAAAGTTTTTTCATAAGCGGAAATGGTCCAATGTATTTAGTATGTGAAAGCAACAAGTAACGACAATGTGCGCGCTATCACCAGGTACAGAACAGAATATGTACATATGTACATATATCAAAGTGTATTTTTTGTTTCTAAAATTTAACAGCGTAACATGAAATGAAACAAAGTTGAGTTAAAAAAAACGTTTTGTGTTTAAAGCGTTAAAATACATTTTCAATTACAAATGTCATAAATGCTAAAAACGTTTGTGGGCATTTAAAATATTAATCTCGTTCTCTCTATTTATCTGTTTTACTCTCTCTCTCTCTCTATCTGTGTCTCTCACTATTTTTGAGTCTAAAAACTAGCGTTTCCCACCTGCAGCAAAAACGAAGAAGAACTTAGTGCCGTAGTTAGTCTAGTTCCAAACCAGGGTGAGGAAATGGGAACCGACCTTGCAACAACTACTATAGATAAATATGAATATCACAATGAGAATAATCTATTCTATTAATGATTCTTCACATCAGCTTTACGTTTTTATACTTTTACACTTTGAACCTTAGCGAACGGGGAATCGAAAATAATTCATTCCCCTGGATGAAAATGGAATCCACAAAAATCACGATCACTGTCCCTCTGCGCTACGATGGTCTCTATTAAATGATACAATATATGCATTGAAATTATATAAAACAAACAAAATAAACAATCATATCTCGTCAACAATCACAAAAAGATCAACACAAAACTTTACTAAATTATGCTAAAATCTGTACATCATTCTGAAATCAATGTACCCACACCAGACACCAATCAATGGCGAACTATAGGCGTTAAAAATAAATTAGTAAACGCCATAAACGTGAGTAAAAAACGATGCAATAAACTGCGTCGTTTACGATATATTATAACTATATTAACTAGACATTAGACGTTATAGAGGCCAGTCGTGGCGCAGCGGCACAAAGTGTGACTGTAAAACCGACTGGTTGTGGGTTCGATCCCCACTCGAGGAGATATTTACTTAAATTTATATTTCCATTTCTTCGCTCTGGTGTCGAGGCAAAGCGGCGTGTTGAGTCTGCCACTCAACACGCAATGCCTCGAAAATTCGGCAGAAAGTGGGGAACGGAGTGTCTTAACACTAGGTTCCCTCTGCCTACCCTGCTGTACGCGGGATACAGCGTGAAGCTGAGAAAAAAAAACGATTTTTGACTTTTATAGATTGAAGAGCAGGAGACTTCATGTGAACGATATCAGCTTGTTTTCCCTCAGTGGTTGCAGTTTCGAGTTAGAGTTTACATGGCTTCATTGATTTGAAAAAAAAAACGACCAGGAAAATAGTTAGTTCTAAAACATATTTAAAGTACGGCGAGTCCGCAGACCTTTAGTTTGACTTTTAGACTCCGCAGAACTTTAGAGCTATGAGGCTCAATGTATTGCTGCCCAAAATAAAAATACAAGAAAAATGGTCACAGTGTAAACTTTACGTAAGTCTCTTTAATTTTGAAAAATTTTATAATATACGAGTTTTGCCAGTGGTATTTGCCTTTTTTATTCATATATAAAAATCAAAGGGTTAGGAAAAATGTTATATAAATATTCAGTTTGATAAAAACATTACACATACCTAAACTTTGTATGGTACTTTGTATGTAAGAAAGTCAACATATTTCAAATTATGCATTAGAAACATATACATTTTATATAATATATCGTGACATAGGTACACGTTGCTATGGCAACGCTCATTTTACCTGTCAAAGGGCTCTCTAGTAAATATTAATTAGTAAATTATTGAAGTGGACACAAGCACCATAGTACACCATTTATAGCTAAACACTTATCAACAACGATACAATGGCATTTAAAATAAAAACAAAAAACGTTTCCCTTAAAACATACTGAACCCGCAACCACTTCATTCAATATTTATATCACTAATCAACTCCACCATTAGGAACCAATACATATTAATACGTTAGAGTATTAAAATCACATTACATTAATTTAGGAGATTCTACGGAACATATTGAAAGATAAGAGAGCGACGTGACTAACAACATGCGTGGCTGATATGATACTCTAATTAGTTTTTTAGTTTGGTCACCATGTCACATTGAATCGTGTTAAGCGTTTGTTTACGCGGAAATACATATGTACGATAGATTCCGATATTTGCGGGATCCCGATATATAATTAAATGTTGTGCAATAAAGAATTTAAAAAAATAGAAGAGTAAGAAGAAAACGAAGAATAAAATTTAATCAATATCAATTATCATCGATTTGAGACTTAAATCACTGTTTCTTTATCAGTGAAAACAGAAACAAAAAAAACTATGTACAACAAAATATGCAACAATTATTTTGGAAAATAATTAAAAACAAAAAACGATTTCAAATTTATTTCCATATACCTCGCGATCTATAAATATTTAATATTCACAATTTTGTACTCTGTGCAAACTTGGGCTATTTGTTTAATATTTTTTTAGCTTTTACTCAGTATATTTAGTAGTTATTCATTGTTGTTACTTTAATCTCGGCTGGCACCGACATAAAAAATATATAGCTGTCGCATATAGAACCTGCGTCTTTTTTAAGTTCGGTTAAAAATAAAAACCAAAGACACACAAATGAATATAGACAGAACAAATTACTTAATAATCCAATAATACCTAATAATTAATTTAATTAACCTGTTATTTATATTTTTTAAATATACATGTGTTAAAGGTACAAAAGCAGAGAACTGGAATTCCACTTTCCAAATTAATTATAACTTTGTGATGACTATATATTTATAAAGGGCGCCGGTAGCCTTCACAAACTAACAGTACAGAAAATAATCCAAATACAAATAATGGCACTAATGGTAATTGAACCCACAACTACCATATCATTTTTACTTATATATATTAAAAATATATTGTTACAATAATATCATAAAATTATTATACTGATACCAATTTAAAAAAAATACATTACACTCGGCGGTGATTTTAAACGTAATCAAGTACGATTATACTGGGGCATTGAATGAAATGTTTATACAGGCGGATACTTAAAAGTCATTGAGTCGTTTTTATCTAAACATGAGAGTCGTTAGCTGGTTAGCTGCCTTAACTATGAGAAGTTATCGTTTATAATAGAATCAGTGTACGGAAAATATGTTTTTTTAATCAAAAATAATAATAATACGTAATAATTATTGTTTTGATCTCACGCTGTATTCCATACATAGGGAGGGGTACCTAGCTGGCTGGGTACCTAGTGTTAAAACCCATCGTTTCCCATTAGGACTTCTATTCCCCACTTCGTGCCGAATTCTTGGGGCATTGCGTGTTGAGTAGAAGCGTTCAACGACGCGATATTTGGATAATATTTTATTTCTCTGAGTTGGAATTGAACCCATAATCATCGCGTTTACAGTCGAATGCTTGTACCCATGCGCCATGATGGATCAATATATGTTTTGGTGTAATATGATAAATTACACTTTGGGTATTCGATCTATTCAGTATGAAATATCATTTTAATACGAACATAGGAATACATTTATCCAATAGATTCTATCGTCCAAAATTGTTCTATATATACAGTAGTTTCATTCAAAGTCGTGGTCTCGAAAGCTCAGCAAATTTGTGCCTATATTTCAATAACATTGACAATCTGAATTTCGGCATACTGATTTAATATTGGGAAAACGTCCGTAACTCACTTGTAGCGCTGTTTTGAAGAATATCAATTATATTCGATATCGAAGGTGGAATATTTTATACCTGCACATATGTATATTTAGGATTTCTAATAAATAACATTATATTAAAAACACATTTCTAGACTAAATGCTATAAAAATGAATAATGTTAAATGTGTTATTATCTAAACATAATGAAATATAATGAAAATTTAACTGATCGCCGTCTTATTATATATTGAGGGCATTTGTAAAATATTTGTATGTGCGTTTTTGCAAGGTAATTTCAGCAATGGCTTAACCGATTTAAGTGCAATTTTCACTATTGTATTTTGGTAAACTTTCTTTGACATTTAGTGTTTGTTTTATTTAATCGGTTCATAAATAAAAAAGTAAGTACTTTCCTATCTAAACGAAGACATTGTAAGGCACAGCTCTTCTTTAACATAAATCTATGTTATTGATATTATCTTAAGTTTTCTTCAATATTGTATTGAAAAGTTGGCATCATCTCCAAAATAAAAATTCTTTAGTAGAAGAGAGGCATATATACTGAAAATAAATTAATTTCGATTGCCAGAGTCTACGCCTACATAAAAATAATAATAATAAATAGTAATAAGACCATAAACTCCTTATTAAATGACATGGTAAACTACTATAACAGAGTAAATTATTTTTTTGTTTTAATAATTTGTTATTATTTATTTATTTATAAAAAAAAAATTAGAAAAATAAGTAATAGTTGATTATTAGACGTACTGGATCACACTGTTTGATATTATTTTAACGTTGATCATGTTCTTGACAGAATATCGGAGCATACTAAAGTGCGTTATAGGAACGATTACTTTAAAATACAGTAATATTTCACTATTTCTTATAGCCGAGAAGAGTATTTTTCATAGAGAATTTAGTGTCAAGATATTCCCTGTTTTGACATTAAATACTCTCCGCTATCCTTCTATGTGTGTAAAAGCGTCAAACTATTCTATTATTCTTATATACACAAAAAATCCTAATACAAAAAGGAGCAATTTTTCAAATGTAAATCTTCATTTCTATAGATAAAAGAATCCAATATCAATATAAATCCTAAAGTTTAGTACCTTTTACCGCAGCGTAGCAGAAACAATCACTTAAGCACATCACACTAAATGGAGACATGAAAATGGGAAACAGCGTGACGTACATTAACGTCTCTCTCGTAAACAGTAAGTATTTATATTTGTATAGGAGTAGGTAGTGACTTAATATAATTTGTGACACAAATATTTTTTGTAATATAGACAACTTGGGACTAATATTTGCCTGAATCTAACTTTATCTAATCAAAATTTACTTATTTAGAAAACGTACAAAAATTTTGAACGTAGCGGAAAAATTTGTACTCGAACCCGCGTCACAGGTAACCACCACTAAGCCATACGTTCAATACGCCAGGTCAGATTACAAGAGGCGCGGCTTCGAGTCCCGATACGTTCAAATTTTTATACGGTTTCTAAATAAGTATTTTTCTTTCCTATGTGTGGAATAACACTTTAAAAATATTTAAAAAATAATTACCATTTACTTTAAATTAATATATATGGCAGACTAATCGAGGCTGTCGTGGCCCAGCGGCACAAGGGTGTGTCTGAAACGTGATGGTCGTGGGTTCGATCCCCACTCTCGAGGAAATGAATTATTGTTTCTTAATATTTTAATTTTCTTCGCTCTGGCGGCAAGGCAAAAGTCCGGCGTTGCAAAGTGGAGAACGAAGTGTCTTAGCATTAGGTTCGTGGTTTGTGAACTACTACTAAAACGTGAAGCTGATTTATTTTATTTATATATTTCTTTACCTGCATCCAGCCAGGAGTCCCTGCCTGTAGATCTCAACACTGGACTTGCCAGTTATCTGATGTCCAGTCAGGTAGGTATTGTGTGAGCTGTTAATGAAGTAGTGCGCGAGCGGCTGGTCCATATCGTCGCAGAGATCCAGCTTGTTTGGCGCTACTATGGGATTGTCTTCTGACATTAGAAACCTGGGACAAAGAAAAAATATGATATATAGAAACATCTAAGATAATATTGAGGATATCGTGGCGCGAAAACGGTTCGATTTCCACTTGGAGTATTGAATTATTTTCTTTTGATCGCTCTAGTGAAAAGACAACGAGCGACGTTGAGTTCCGCCACTCTACACGCAATGTCTTGAAAATTTGGCGGAATGTGAAGTGGAGTGCCTTGAAAAACCTTGCAATATTCGGGACATCAGGATATCCGCGTTCAGTTAAGCAAAATGATAACATTGAAATTATAATTTTCGACCCCATTTGGTGAAACGTATGTATTTTAATTAGTTTCATTTCCCAGCAAAGTGTAAGAAGCCAATAACAGGCATAAATTCCGCCGTTTCGCCGGGAGAAAAGTACAGAATACAGTGTTTTAACTCTAACTTTTCTATGTCCAGTAGAAAAAAAAATATCTACACAAACTAAGACCACACTCAAACATAAAACCTATAAAGCTAATTCCTAAGCAACGTGAACAGTTGAAATAATAAATATAAGCTAATTGGCGTCGAGTGCGGATATTAGTTTCACCCATTAACTTTATTGACGTTTCGAGTGGTTAGTAATTAGGGAGGAATTGATTTGCCATCAACGCCTTTCATTATACATACATACATACATACATACATACATATATACATGCATACATATATACATGCATACATATATACATGCATACATACATACAATGCTAGTATGTATTGGCGTAGGTCTGATTGATATTTCTAGATTTCTAGCGAGTTAGCAAGGCAGAATTAACAGAACATAATAAAGGAACGGAACTAGCTCCATTTGAACTTGGCTACTTTTTACCATTACATCAAATATGTCATCCTAATAGTATATATTATAAGTTAAATATTTTCAACTTATAATACTAGACATATACTTGTATGTAAAAAATAGTCGAGTTAAATTATGAGCGTGAATTTATATCAATAGTGAACGCAGCACTCGTAATCTACATAGATCTCTGATTCTTTTATTAACCGACTTCTGTAAGAAAGGAGGTTATCAATTCGACTGAATTTTTTTTATGTGTTGTCGATTGTTTTTTTATTTCAAAACTAGTGTTTTCCGTGTGGTCCAATTTTTTTGGTCCATTTCTGATTCTGATGGTATCTATCAGAAAATCACATAAATCTTAAATTAGCATTAGGTATTATATGTGCGCGACAAATGGAAGCATAACTCAATATCACGCCATACGATTTCGAGGATTCTTTTTTTATTGGAAAGGATACACTTCAAGGATAGTTCGGTGAAAGTTTGTTTAGGTTCTAGGAAAAAACATTATTAAAATTCCAATCAGAAGTGAGATTCCCCATCGTTGCATTTCTTTTCAACTAACTTCAAAAAAGAGGATGTCCTCTTTTTTAACCTACTGCAAAAAAGGGAGAGGTTCCTAATTCACCCGAATATTTTTATGTATGTCCTTTATAATATGCCAAAATATTCGTTTGTACAAAAATAATACCTAATTAAGGTTGAACTTTTACATTGTACAACCACTACCTACCCGTTTGAGAAGCATCCCCTACCTTATCACTTAAAACACGTAAAATAAATTAATTTTTAACAAAAAAAACCAAAACCTTCAAATAACGAACTAAAAACTAAAAAAAAAATTACATACTAAACTGATACGATACTGATACTGTACTTTGATTTTGTTAAATAAAAATAATTAAAAAAATATTTCATAATTTTGGTTATTAATAACTTTGTCGGTGTCAAGCTAATGCTACAACAACCTTATTACAATATCAAATTACTAAGCCTGTTTGTTTTACATAGCCGTTTTTTTTTTGTTAAAAATTAACTTATCGGTAGAGTAGAAAATAACTTATTTTTCATCATTTAACTTGGCTCTCATTTCACATTTATGTTTGTTATGGGATATGATATGGCCTTAATACAATAAAATAATATGTAATATTATTGAGTCGTGATCTTATTTATGTCATCGTGACTCAATTGTGACATGTGTAGCTAAATTCAATTATTGAAAGTACATTTCGTAAATATATTCATATTTGTAAAATGTTTTGACACTGTAATATCTGATTCTAGTGATTAACCTAACTCGAGAACAAAATGTTTGTATCTCTAGGTACTCTCCAAAATGCAAGAAATGAAATTTAAAATAATTATAAAATTCTACTGTCTTTGAGCAAAAGTATCTTAATGCAAACGGAGTGTCTTAACCCTTCTGGTTCCCTCTGCCTTCCCTGCTATGTGCGGGATATAGCGTGAAGCTACTGACTGCAATAGTTGGCCTAACAGACTAGTTATCATACTCTATTCAATTCAAAATCTGAATATATTTACCTACAAAATGAAAAGAACAATAAGGCTTTACGTTATACTCGTATAGTTTATATGATAGACAGGCGCTGTCTACGAACACCTCAGTATGGTTTAACTACGAGTTTATACTGGTCTACGTCAGCAATGTTCCACTTTGTATCCACATGTTGGTTATCCAGGGTTGAAAAAAAACAAATTATTAAATTTATTAAATAAAATATAGAATGAGTAGTTCATTGAGAATATTTTTTTAGCTTTATGTTATATCCCGCACATAGCAGGGTAGGCAAAGGGAACCTGGAAACCTAGAGTTAAGTTACTCTGTTCCCCAATTAAGAAGTAAGACATTCCGTTCCCCACTTTCAACAGAATTCTTAAGGCATTGCATGCTGAGTGGTGATAGTCAACGCCATGTTTCGCTTCGTTTTCAAAGCGAGGACATGAAAAAATTAAATATTTCATACCCTTGAGTAGGAATCGAACCAACAAGGGTCGCGATTACACTCGCACGCTCGTGCCCCTGCGCCGCGAAAACCTCGAAAAGCAATATTAGTACAAACATAAATCAAAACTAGACTCTGACAGTACTTCCAACCCTACCAAGTCTAACCAATATTTACTTATACGTATACGTATACGTTAGTTCACTTGACCGACCGCTCGTAGGTGAATAATGTGAGCTAAACTTTATTGCGATTGGATGTGACGGTGGGTAGGTACTGTTTATGTTGGGAAATATGAAATTTCCTATACGTACTTTATAGGTGTCTCGTAAAATCGAATGTTAGTGGGTAGGTATACGAGTATGAAGTTCTAGATACGCTAAATTATTGTGTATTTTCCTTTTTTTTTTAGGTTCCCGCTGTACATGGCAGGGAAGGCAGAGGGAACACTCCATTCCCGTTAAGACTTTACCGTTCCCCATTTTACGTCGAATTCTGGAAGTATCGTGTATTGAGTGGCGGAACTCAATGCCGCACTTTGCCTCGTTACTAGAGCGAGGAAAATGAAAATTTTAAATATTTTATTTTCTCATGTGAAATTGAACCCACTACCTGTCAAAGAAAATATTATCTAAATGGTGACTACTGGATTAAAGATAGTTTCACTCATGAAAAAAGACGCATTATATGCAAATAAATAACATACACAAATAATTTTTCGAGGTATCATGATTTTTCCACATATCAGAGGAGACAGAGAGAACCTAGTGATAAGACACTCAGTAACTTTGTTTTCCACAGTCCGCCGAATTTTAGAGATGTTGCGTTTTGAGAGGCGGAACTTAACGGCGCGCTTCGTCTACCAGAGGCGATAAACGAAAATATATATATATATATATATATATATATATATATATATATATATATATATATATATATATATATATATATATCAAGCAGATCGAACACATAACTGTCGCGTTAACATTCAGATGTTACCTCATCGCGCCACTACAGCCTCAATGATATTACATTGGATACTTTTCTGAGGCCAACCGTGGAGGAAACCGAGTGTTAAGACACTCCGTTCCCCATTAAAACTAGATATCCAAACCCTAATACAAAACAAAAATCCAAAATGTGAACATTACCTTAAAAATCCATCAAATGTCAATTGCGACCGTTGCTGGTGGTATTTATTGTGCTCATACGCCTTGATCAGATCCCTGGCGCGCTGTATATCGGCGTACGGATGTAATATTTCGTTCAGTCGGGGATCCCGTTGCACTTCATTTAGGAAATCGACCAACTGGTTGGCCGACAGATGAGGCTTGCCGTCGGTACTGCAACAAATATGCGACTCAATTGGAAAATCCTTAGATTCCAATACTACGCAGAATGCAGAGGAAATTAGAGTTTTAAGCGAAAATCATGAATATATTTAGAGATAAAATTAAATTTATATTATACTTTTATTAGTAGGCAAAGGGAAGCTGGGAACACAGTGTTTAGGCACTCCTTTCCTACTAAGACACTTCCGTTCCTCATTTTCCATCGAATTCTGGAGGTATTGCCGCCGCACGATCGCCGCAGATTCCCTCGTTACTAAATCGAGGAAATGAAAATATTAAATATTTCCACGAGTGGGAATCGAACCCACAGCCTATCGCGCTAAGCCTGGCCGACTGGCCTCAAGTAATATTCGAAAGAGAAAATTTTAAACAAACTTATTTATATATAATGAACTGATTAGTTAATTACTAAGCAATAAGCCAAATGTTATTTAATGAGGAAATAAATTATAGTCGGCACTCCAACAAATACGCGAGTTGATTGGAAATGTGTTTTAATGTAGAAAAGTGAATACAATATATAGGAAAGAAAAGTTTTCAAGTCGAAAATTTTAATTTATATGTTTAAAGACTACTAAACTAAACATAAAGAAGCAACAAAACTAAAATATAAAGAAGTAGTTTGTCGACAAATATGTTTTGAAAAGAAATTAAAATATTTTTAAGTTATTAATTTTTTTTCTATTCGACGGAGAAAATGTCAATGTTAAATACATTTAAAGATATTTTGTGCATAATGGCGGATTCCATAAACAGACCCAATTTACAAAACGCAAATCGAAGAAACTACTTCTACTATTGATAAATATAGGAGAACTTATTATTTTCTTGCAATTTAACATTATAACACCAGGTATAATTTAAAAAAATGCAAGAAAAATAGAAATAAAGTTCAATACAACGAATATGTATAGTATAGAAGTATCATTATTTAATGTTACGGGAAGTGGAAATCAGAAGTGTAATACGAGTACCAACATATCAGCAAACAACCAATCAACACGCATCACACTGACATCTCTCTGCCTTTGTTAGCTACTCGTGTATAATGGACCTTTGATTGTTATGGGATGGAGGTCTTACCAGTTGTGGATGGGAAGTACTATTATCATCTCATAATGTTACAATATCATCTGATTGTAATGTTGGTGGTTCGATTACCGCTCGGGAGAATGAAATATTTAATATTATAATTTCTTTGTATCGGTAAAGAGCGATGCCTCCAGAATGTGGCGGAAAGTGGGGAACTGTGTGTCTTAACACTAGGTTCCCTCTGCCTACTCTGCAGTGTGCAGGATAAAGCGTGAAGCTGATTTATTTTTTTTTTTTATTTACGTAAACATAAAAGAATTTTACATACATATATATCATATAAACGAACATTATGTAACAATTCTGCAATCGTAACAATTTTTCTAACAATCTGACACGTGACACAACACCTAGAGCCACCGCAAAAATTCCAAATATACATTTCCACGTCAAAGACGGAAACTTGTATTTACGTTTCCGTCTATCGTTTTCAATTTTTAGTTCGTTCCGCTCCAGCTACGTGAAAGTGACATGTGCAACTATCGCTTATTTTTTTCCAAAAAACTACTCTACTTCGAACAACTACAATTTGAACGATGAACATATTTTTATTTTAATATAGATTTATATTTTAAATCAAATATTGTAAAGTCTATAAGAACAACTTAGCTTTATATAAAAACTAGCTTTTGCCTGTGGTTTTACTCGAGTTGAAAGATGACAATGACTATAAGTTGATATCAAACATGATGCATTCTAAATGCCCGCAGTTACTGGCCACAGACTCCGGTTATGTTGAGAAAAAAAAATCTAAAAAAATATAGGTTTTCTCGATAAATCGACTATCCAAAAACAAAAAAATTGTTCTATTTGAAACAATAGTTTCTAAGATTCTGAAGACTGTTCAAGCAATGAAATCCATCGGTTTAATAATATTAATATAGATATTGTTCAGAGCACCATTGGATATAAGATTCGCTACTTCAATATGAGAAGCTGAAGTAGTTTAAAGTGATCAATAAAGCTGCATAAGCTTTAGATAAAATAACACTTTAACTATGAACACTAAATCAGACTAAAATTATAATATTATTTTATTAAATTGTACATATAAACCAAAAAATTTATTTCTAATGTATTTATATACCATCTTCACACCTATGAAATTAACCAAATGTCCTTTTTTTTCATTTTTGTTTCCATCTTTTCACTTCTATATGAATCGAATAGAGACTGTCGTTGCACAGCGGCAGAGCGTCTGACTGTAAACGCGATGGTTATGGGTCCGAATCCCATTCAGGGAAATGAAATATTTTAATTTCCTCGTTCTGATAACAAAGAGCGGCGTTGAAAAAAATTAAAAAAAAACAACTTACAGTTTATTAAAAATATTCTGAACTTCAGTACGCTGAGTTAGACTCTTGTAGAAGGCGAAGAAGTCCTCGAACTGGAACTTCGACTGACTTATGGTGTCGGTCTTCCCCGTCGGCAGGCCGGATTCACTCAAAGCTTTTTCCACTCGTTTCTTATCTTCTTTGTTCTGCGCGAACAGGCGGACGATGCTGCGGACAAAAATAAACTATAATATAATCAAGAACAAAACATAAATTATAGATCAAGATCGATCTAGATCTATCGAAGAGAGATCTTTTGAGAGTTGGGAATTTGGTAGGGCCTGCACGCATTACCCAAATTATATTATTATTATATTTACTAATTGTTTTCTTCTTTAAACAAACAAATAATTTATAATAAAAGTCGAAGAGAATACAACACAATTTAGTAATAAAGCAAAGATCAATTCAATATGATAAAATAAATAAAAGAAACCGGTCAAGAGCGAGTCGGACTCATCTACCAAGGGTTATTCGGTTCCGATTGTCGCTTTCTTTTCAATTTGCGGCTTTTATTTTTAATTTGCAATTATAAATGTGTTTTGTTTTTTCTGTAATTTTAAATACAAATTTCTATTCTATTCGATCTTTTAAATTTGCGCTCATTTTGTACGAAAGAAACAACAAATATAATTTTTTATCTGTTTGTAAAAGCTAGTATATTTAAATTTTCATTTTCCAGATTTTTTTCCTTTATTTATACAGAAAGTCTTAATTTCTCATAAAATTTCGTAATTATAGGTCCTCAGGAAGTTCTCTATAAATGTTCTATCTTTTGATTATGTTGACTTAGAAGTTTATTTTTTTCTGTACTCCTAGGAATTGCAGAACTAAATGTTTGGTGCTAATTTCATATTGACACTTTATAGCGTTCTTGAGACGGTCTTGGCATACAAACGGACGCTATAAGAGTTTAGTTTTTTTAGGTATGGAACCCTAAAAATAAATAGTGTCTTCTCATTCAAATCGAAAACAACAACATATAAATAATACTAAGTATACATACAAATATCTCTTAAACAATATGCAGACTTGTATTCCAGCCAAATGGCACTAGCGTATAGCTTAAATCACAACTTGTACAAATATACGAATTACTATTGAAACATTCTATGCATACAAGTCTTTTCATTGTAATATCACATAGAAAATTTATAACGTGTGCGTGAGATGATACGAATGTGAATCGTGAAATGATGGTGATATAAACTTTTCATTAAAATAAAATATGAGTTTACGTTTTTATTTTTCAGCTTCACGCTGTATCCCGCACACAGAAGTGAAGGCAGAGGGAACCTCGTGTTAAGACACTTTCCGCCAATTTCTGGAGGCATTGCGTGTTGAGTAGCGGAACTCAACGCCGCAAAGTGAATTGAGTTTACGTACTAATTTCATATCTTTTTTTTGTATTTAAGCATATGGCAAAGTAGGAAGAGAAGACGTAGTTTTACGAACATAGTGTGTTTGTTCGGCGATCTCGACCCTATAAAGAAATAGCGGTTCTACATAACACTTATGGGCACGTTGTATTTATCAGGGCGGAGAAAGGAGTACGGTACAAACAGAGATACCTATGTATATGTTTATTCATATCAGGGCATTAATTAATTTATTTGTTTAAATTATATTTGTTTGTTTTAATTATACACATATTATATAATATTTTATTTAGTTTTACGTTGTATCTCGTATATAGTAGGCAGAGGGAACCTAGTGTTAACACACTCCGTTCCCCGCTCTGAACTTTGAATTTTCAATGCGTGTCGAGTGGCGGAACTCAATGTCGCGCCTTGTCACCAGAGAAAGGAAAAAAAATACTAAATATTTCATACCCGCAAGTGGGAATCGAACCCACAATTCCATTCCTTGAGGCACAGAAGAAAAATTACTCTTCCAAGTCTACGCAATCAAAAAATATGACTGTTTATGCACAATTCATATTCGTATGAAAATGCCGCGTAATCAAATTACTCGTATATAACAAGTGAGCCCTTACAGTACAGGAAAAATAAAACAATATAAATAAATATAAAAACCATCACAAATCTATATTTGTATTTAATTTCATAAAAAAATAGTGCATTTGCCGGAAAAACTTTCCTTACTTTCCGTTGACCTATAATCTTGAAATTGGGAACGGAGGCCTCGGTGGGCGAGTCCGACTGCCACTTAACTGGTTTTTTTTTATTTTATATAAACATTATTAATATATGGGGGCGATCGTTTTTTTAATAATTAGCTATATTTGTTTATTTCTCTAAAGTAGTCTTGGGACTTAGACATAATTATCTCTGGATAGGTAAAAGAGAGTTTAGATTGCCTTTTTCTGTATGATTAAAGCTTGCCATATACGCTACAGTTTACCGGAGAGGTCTACTTATACAGGTATACCTGCACAGTTACAACGGAGTGTGTGTGTGGGACTAGACCAGTGCAGTTTTTTGGACTTGTGCAGGCGACCGGCGCAGAATCGGAAAACGTTTTTTTCCAGTCCGGTGTACCTGTTGCGCTTTTTTTTCTGTTGTCGCTTCCTTTTCGCTGTATTTACATTTATTTTTAATTTAAAATGATTGCAAGCCCTTTCAATGACAATGCGTCATCGTCTTCAATTAACACCGTATCAGAAAAAACTAAAGACCGTTTCTTTACACCGGAACGTACCCACACATGCCACTGACATGTGGTTGATCTGCACAGGTAATGCCGTACTGGTAACTTCTCTGTGTAAACCGTAGCGTGTATGGCCGGTATTAAATTAATTTTATTCTACACTCTATTCAGGGAACCGTAAGATAAAAAGTAAACAAACCATAAAAAGGTTACTTTATAGGTCACGATTGACGGAGTTAATATATTTTATAAAAATAACTATGGAAGTAATATGCCGATGCACTGTAAAAAACCTGAACGATGTCTATTATGTATAGAACTTATTTAGACTTATTAGAAATCGATATCATATGTTTTTTATATTATTTTCTTAATATTTAAAAATCACTTATTCAATATATAATATTTTAACAAACTCAATAATCGCTTTGTTCTTCAACTTTGCAACGCAATTTTATACGAATAAATTATAGAACAGTGACACTGCAAGATTTTAACATTAAATTAGCTTCACGCTGTATCCCGCACACAGCAGGGTAGGCAGAGGGAACCTAGTGTTAAGACACTCCGTTCCCCACTTTCTGCCGAACTTTGGAGGCATTGCGTGTTGAGTGGCAGAACTCAACGCCGCGCTTTGCCTCGACACCAGAGCGAAATGGAAATATAAATTTAAGTAAATATTTCATCTCCTCGAGTGGGGATCGAACCCACCACCAGTCGGTTTACAGTCACACTTTGTGCCACTGCGCCACGACTGACCTCAACATTAAGATTTGATGTTGTATCGTCGGTCGGGTTATATCTGCCATTTAAACTATCGATCGACTTGTTGATACGAGAGTACTATTTTCAGACACTGTCTTTGAATTATTGTTTTAGTGTCTTTATTCAACTGTTAGATACATTACTTATATGGGAAAATATTAAAGAAATTAAACAGAATTAAAAACTGAAATAAAAGTTTAAGAAATTTTGTTTTTATTGTTCACCTTTTATCTTAAGCTCAAATAAATATATTATAGTAACTATTTTAATTGTACTGAGTGGAACTTATAATCAGATTAAATTCAGATTGAAAGTAAGCATACGATATGTGAGAAACATACTACAAATACTTATTTAGAAAACGTATAAAACTATGAACGTAGCGGGACTCGAACCCGCGCCTCCTGGAAACCGACCTAAGTGCATGGAGGATCCTAAGTGTGGAATAATCTTTAAAAATGCTAAAACATATTACAAGTTACGCAGTAAAATAATCTATACACACATATATATATATATATATATATATATATATATATATATATATATATATATATATATACTTTATTGCACAAATTACAAAAAAGAAAAATGTACAAAAGGCGGGCTTAACGCTAAATAGCATTCTCTACCAGCCAACCTTGTCATGTGTGAGAATATGTCTGTAGGTGTGCAGAAGTAAAATATACCTACATATACATACATTAATATCCTATAAATACATAATTATACAAGTAATATAATATATAATAAAAAAAATATAATTATGACAATATAATATCGATATTCTAAATAAACTACAAAAAAAAAACCATATACATATATATATACTATACCAATACATACAAATAATTACATAATAAATTAAATAGATGAATATTATATATTTATACTATTTTTTTTAAAAAATGCTCTTTTACCCGGCGCTTGAATACCTCACGAGAGGGAGCTCTTCTTATGAGCTCGGGTAATTCGTTCCATAGCCTGACTCCAGCGACTGCAAAAGAGTCAGACATGAACCCTGAAGTATGACGGGGAGTGGCCAGCATAAGATTGGATTGGGAACGTAAGGATCTATTATGGAAAGAGGAAAGGAATGCAAAATCGGAAGATAGGTATGTGGGAGACTGGGGATCGAAAAGGATGGAGTAAAGTAGACAAAGAACTCTAGACCTCCTGCGATCAACCACGGAAAGCCAGCCAAGCTGCCTCCTACAGGATGATATACGGTCATACTTGCGGAGGCCATAAACAAAGCGTATACAAGTGTTGAGTATCCGCTCAAGTTTGTTTAATAGATCTTTGTTCAAATCCAAACAGCAAGCATCACCGTAATCAACAATAGGAAGCAGCAAGGTGTTAACCAACTGTAGTTTAGTCTGCATAGGTAGAAAGTTCTTTAGACGCATCATGGAGTGCAAGGAAGCGTAAACTTTGCGGGATATCTCTGCAACATAATTGCTCCAAGTTAATTTGTCATCAATTATAATACCTAAATCTTTTACAGTGGTGGTAAAGTTGATGGTTGTGCCGTTGTGTTGGGCAGTTTGCTGTGATCGAGCTTAGATAGTTGTCGCGAGCTGCCAATAATTATAGCTTGACATTTGTCAGGATTAACACATATTCCGTATTTGCACGACCAGACCGAAATATTATGGAGATTATTGTTAAGGGAATTAATCACACCAACAATATTATCTACACTAGCATGTTCATAAAGCTGCAAGTCGTCAGCATAAAGATGGTATCGAGTGTTTAAAATGGAAGTGATGGAGTTAATGAATATTGAGAAAAGAAGAGGAGAAAGAATACCGCCTTGAGGGACACCAGCTGTCACATCATGCCAGTCAGAAAAGGTCTGGCCCACACGAACCGACTGCTGACGCCCCTGAAGATAAGACGAAAACCATTGTAAAGCTGTGTTGGAGACATTAGCATAGGATAGGAGTGCAATAAGAAGATCGTGGTCTACTGCATTGAATGCATTACTGAAATCTATTAAAATAAGCACAGTTAAATGCTTATTTTCCATTGCAGATCTAATGTCTTCAGTAACTCTCAATAAAGCAGTAGTTGTGCTGTGACCAGTTCTGAATCCGGACTGTAATGGATTTAATAGGTTGCATTTAGAGAAATGACTAGAGATTTGTTGGTAAACAGTGGATTCTAGAATTTTGGAGAGGAAAGGGAGGATTGAAATAGGACGAAAATGTGACGGTAGCGTAGGATTAGATATTTTAGGGAGTGGGAGAACAAATGACATACGCCACATCACGGGAAACTGACTAGAGGATAAAGAAAAATTGATAATGTGAGTTATTACAGGAACAAGGATATCTAAAATAAGGGTGATCATAGCACGGCTGATGTCGTCCGACCCTACTGCTTTAGAGGAGATAGCTAAAATGGTTTTCTTGGTATCATTGTTACTGATAGAAGAAAAGGTAAAAGCAGGGAGATTAGTTTTCGGCAAACTATGAATTTCGGAAAGAGTACAAGATTTAACACTAATATCAAGGGCAGAAGATGTTGAAAAATGCGTATTTAGAACATTTAAATTAAGGTCAGAATTGATTGAGGAGGATGGAAGTTTGCCAATACCGAGGGACTTTATAAATTTTAAAGTCGCTTCGGGAGAAGAATTGCGTATTTTATTGAAGATGTATTGGCGTTTTAATTTTCTACCCAACTGGTTACACTGATTCCTTGCAGCTTTATAAATAGACCAATTGAGATCACATCGATTCTTTTTGAATTTTAAAAAAACCCTATCCCTTTTAGCCCTGGCTTTACGAAAATCATCGTTAAACCATAAAGCTGGCTGGTTTTTAATTTTGATGAGTTGGAGTGGTGCATGTTTGTTAAACAAACTAGTAATGTTAGAAGTCAACAAATTAACTTTCTCATCAATCGAACACAAAGCTTCAACCCGCGACCAGTCAATGTTAGAAGCATCGCTCTTAAGCTTCTCATGATTGAGGTTGTTGAAACTTCTAATTAAAAGAGTTGTTGGTTTTGGCTTAGGGGATTTTATTTTTAACGATGCGAACACAAGGTCATGCAGAGAAAAACCAGGGGCAGGAAATTGACCGAATTTAGAGACAAGATCGGAATTTGATGTGATTATTAGGTCAAGGAGTGTATCAACATTGTTGGTGTGGTGAGTAGGATTAAGTGGTAGTATATGTAAATTAAGGGACATTAACATACAGTTAAGTCTTCTTGCTCGAAAATCATCTCGCAGGAGACACGTATTAAAATCACCTGTGATTATAAGTTGGAAGTAGTTGGCTAATAGGTCTTCGAAAACAATCTCTAAGTTATTAAAATAATTACTATTGGGCGGACAGTACACTACCCCAAGGGCAAATTTTACCCCTAGGTTTATTTCTATAAATATATATTCAACGCACGGGTCAGGCGAAGGAGTCGAATGACAGATGATTTTATACGATATGTGACTTTTTAAGTATATAGCAACGCCACCGCCGACTCTTACGAGACGATCGTTTCTTATTAGTGTGAAACCAGGAACAGAAAAGCAAGTAGATTGTAGTGAAGGTTTTAGCCAAGTTTCGGAGATCAAGACAGCATGAATGTTAGTCTGATTGAATGTGGAATAAAATTCAGAAAAGTGAGCAGGGATGCTTTGCGCATTAATGTGACAGAAATTAAAGTTTTTACGAAACGGTGCAAATTGGTTTGACAAAACTATGTCAAGCGACAAACTGGGATCATCTAAACTACAAAAAGAGCTGCTGGATAACCCGTCATAGCTGAGAGCGGAATGATAAGAATCAATACTTGAATCCATAATACAATATTCAATAAATAAATAAATAAATATTTAAAATAAAAATTATAAATTTAAATAATTACAATAAATATATATTAATAAGATAGTATGTAATGTATATACTAATAATCAAATAACTAAAAATATATTAAGTAAAACTACAACAAAATATTATAAAATGAATATAGAGATTAAAAAAAAAACACACACACATGACCTGATGGCTCAAAAAAGAAAAAATAAAATTTAAAAAAATGTATAAAACAAAATTATCATATAGTATTTTAACTAACAATGTAATGGTTAATATATATACATCCCACGGTCCTTACAACAATAAAAACAACTAAATTTCCAAAATACTGCTCTCCGTGTCACAGTTATATTATCTTACTAATGACAGTTGACATTGACAGAAAACATTAAACAAGAAAAGCAATATAAACACTGAACGGTACACATACAACATATTATGTGAAATAAAATAGAGTAAACAGTATTTTACTAACATAAAACATTTTAATAATAAATAAATAGCATATATATATAAGTGCAGTCGCTCAATAAGCTAAAAAAAACATATAAGTGATTACATTGTATGAGGGATGTATATAGGTTAGAATTAAAGAAATAAATAAATCATAAGAAAAAAAAAATTAACTGAATTAAGGTTTCTTTACAATATTGCGCCGAGTGAGGGGCCTCCTGATATTATCTTTGACGGCTGCAGGACTTACTCTGGGTTGCTCAGAGGTACTGGTTTTTTCAACTGGGGAAATAGGAGAATTAGCTTGAGGAAGCAGTTTTAAACACTCGTCAAGCTCAGCAGTAGTAGATATTCGCCTACGCTCGTTATTGGGAAGCTTGATGAAAATGTTACCCTGATATGTCCATGTATTCCTCACTCCAAAAGATTTGCGCGCTGAAATAAATATGGATTGGCGATTTTTTGTGAGAAACTCACTCAGCACGACTTGAGAGGACTTCAACTTCTTCTTATTGCCCCAGAGGTCACTCCTCACCTTAAAGTCATTAAAGCGCACCAGAATGGGACGACAGCGGCTTGCTGACTTAATACCCAGCCGTTGACAGGATTGTATGGCAGAAGGATTTATGTCAGAGACTCCCATGAGCACTTGGATGGTCCCAAGTATAGTGGAAACCAAATTTTCGCCCTCTGCCTCCTCAATGCCACCAAAAAGAAGGGCATTTCTTCTGGTAGAGTTGTCGACTTCGTCAATTTGTGAAGATAAATTGTTGATAAAGGATTTGAGAAGATCCAAGATGTTCCACACTGAGGTCTTAAACTCCTTGAACTCACAAGCCAGCTTGTCGAGACCACCCTTACCGGAATCATTGGAACCAGTGTTGTTTAATTGTTTTTCAAAATGTGTCATTCTCTTCCCAAGTGCCTCTGCAATATTTCTGTGAACTTCTAAGATATCCTCCACTCTAGTCATATTGTTTCTGAATGATAACTTGTTATTGTGAAGTATAATTAATGAGCCAGCAGGTAAGTGCTATATTATGCAAATAAAGACATTAAATGCACAACAAAAATGTTTTTTAATAATTGTCTACACTGTAATTAACTTGTTTGTCACTTATAAATATAAAATAGTTACTTTTAAATGATTTTAAAAGGAAAAACGAAGATAGAATAACTTAAAACAGTGTTAACTTTTTTAACACCTACCGCCAAAAAAAGTTACATACATACATACATACATATAATAATGAAAATGTAACTGATCGATGTCTGTACATGGAAGATATATGAGAAAATCTATCTTTGGGGACATAAATCAACGTAATCGAACCCACAATATTATTTATTACAATTTTGTTTACTTCTCTGTGCGTTTATGCGCGCTAGTCTCAGAAACAGCTTAGCCAATTCTAATACAGTTTTCACTATTGTATTAAAGTAAGCCTCCATCAACATTTAGTTTGTTTTATTAGAAACAGTTCACAAATAAAAAAGTAATATCAATTTAAAATATTTTGTTATTCAAAACTGTTATAAAAATAAGAAGTCACTCATATATCCATATAAATCCCATGCAATATATTAAAACCCGAAAACGATTTAGATAAGTAAACAAAATAATAGCAAGCAATAACGAGCGGGCGAAGCCGCGAGCGGGTCGCTAGTCTTAAATAATCAGCAGATGATATTTAACGACTGAACTCACAAACGAAGCCACAGCTACATAATATTATAACGGCCCGATTACGGTTTTTTAATTATTCACTTTGCTTTGCTTTTAATGGGTTGTCGGTGAACATTATCTTGTGTTTTATGCCTCTCGGCGAACGATCAAGTTTACCTTTTGTTGAAAATGAAATTAATTATCCATTTTTTTAATCACGTAGCTATATGATTCATATATCTGTAATTATACAGCATATTGCAGTGTGGGCAGATCGTACTTAATGTGGAGGTACTAACTTCTCCATTTTCCGCCCAATTTTCTAGACATTACATGGTGTATGACGTAATTCTTTCCACGTCTTGCCTTGTTAGCGGAGTGACAAAATAAAAATAAGACACTACCCCCAAGGAGGAACTGAAGGGCAAACGATAAATGTAATATGTCAAAAGCACATAAAATAATAAACAAAATTAAATCAGCTTCACGCTGTATCCCGCACACAGCAGGGTAGGCAGAGGGAACCTTGTGTTAAGACACTCCGTTCCCCACTTTCTGCCGAATTCTGGAGGCATTGTGTGTTGAGGGGCAGAACTCAACGCCGCGCTTAACCTCGACACCAGAGTGAAGAAATGGAAATATAAATTTAAGTAAATATTTCATCTCCTCGAGTGAGGATCGAACCCACAACCAGTCGATTTTTGCAGTCACACCTCGTGCCGCTGCGCCACGACTGGCCTCATAATAATAAGATAACATTAAATGTAATTATGTAAACCTAGAAACCTAATTAAAACATTACACTCCCTATTTCTCCTCCTCCTCCGCCCATGTTTCGAGACATTGCAAATTACCTGGTTCTATTTATCAGAACGGAGAAATAGAAATAATTTTAATATAATAGATAAAATAACTCCCCCGGAAACTGAAACCTACTTTAACTAACTCACACTTTAACTTAACCTTAATGCACTGATATAAAACCACTTTATTGATAAGGTAGTAAAATAAAACGCTTAACAAAGATAAATCACAAAGAAACTACGATAGGAAAGAAAGGTTTAAAGATTAAAAAAAGGCACCCCCGTCCAACTCGACAGACTGCCGACGGGACAAATCCCCTTTAAATCGAGCTTAGGCAAATCGCCCGTTTAATATATTTGCATTTGAATTCAATGTGTGTTACCTGAAATCTAAATTCTTTAGAAATAACTAGATATCGTTTTCTAAGAACACAATTTAGTTGACTATGTTATTATAGTATTTTTTCGTTAGATGTTATAACCTTTTTTAAGCTTCACACTGCATCACCTACATAGCAAAGTAGGCAGAAAACCTGGGAACCTACTGTTAAGACACTCCATTCCCATTAGGAAACGAAAGTGCCGTTTCCCACTTTTCGTCGAATTCTGAAAGCATTGTGGCGGAACTCAACACCGCGCTTTACTTCGACACCAGAGCAAAGTAAATTAAATTAATAAATATTTAATTTCCTCGAGTGGGAGTCGAACCTACAGGCTGTCCCATTTACGCTTGTGCCCCTGCTCTACGACTGACCTATATATTTGCGGTATAATTAATCAAAAAGCGGAAAAACAAAAGGAGAAAAAATAATCTACAAATTTTGAAACAACACTAAGTGATTAAAATATTTTATATAAATTAAAAAGCAGTTATAAATTTTTCTGAACAAAGTTTTATTTTCAGCTCATCTTGATTTAATAATAGCGGGCTCAACCTACAGCTCCAGGAAGATATAAAATAAACCAAAAATAATTTAAATGTCATAAATTTAACTTGCAACGCTTTTTTTATAAACGTCATTTTTTTAATAGCTTGCAAATGCAACTAATCTCCGTATTTTACGTAAATACATTTTTTTTATGCAAAACTAGACTCGCGCTTGACAACATCAGGCCTGATGTCACGTTGACACTTGTCTAGAAAATATCTATTCACTGTAGATTAAAAGACTAATACATGACATAACGTAGGAAATACAGACGCCGGCAATGACGTTTCGCCCGTACCATAGGAATCCCCATGTACGGAGTTCTTTTTTCACAAGAGGCAACCCGTCCCGTCTTTGATTAATCCTCTGGCTCATCTCTCCAAAGTCTGTAATTGATATTTGACAGAGCCGTCCCACAAGGGTTCCAGACATGAGAAGATATTGAGGTGTGAAGTAATATCTCATTTTGGAAAGCATGCCAAGATTATTGGCTCCATTGATGCTCTGGATTTAATGTAAGGGCCAAAGTTAAGTGTTGATGAGAAATCATTTCGGAAATAGCAATTCGGACAGCCTTTTTTCACGACGAACAAGCGCGCCTGGGTCTTAGTGGCGTTAAATTTGACCAGTTTGCCATCCCGCGAACCGAAGATCGCTTTGAGGGTCAAATTGAGGGGATCATCGAAGTTTTACCGATGCGATTGGATTACAGGCCCACTTGAAGTAAAAAAGCTACATGTATACATAACCAAAGCAGGTTATGTATGTAGCTCTCTACAAGTATGGGGTCACCTGCGCACCTAAAAATTCCGGGCTCGAACAAATCGAACAGAAAAAGTGTTGCAAAGACAGAATTATTTTATTTTTTATTGCGTTGTTTTTTTGGATAATTTATTTTGTATTGCGTAGTTTTGTAAATTAATCTAAAGAATGCATTTTAGTTGTGGTTTCTATTTTACTTCTTAAATGTAACCGAAATAGATGTTCTAAGATTTTTTTTTATTTTGACATTTTACTTTAGCTCGTTGCAATAAATAATTAACTGTATAAAAGTTTTACAACATTACAATTTCACTCTCAAAAATCTATTAAATTATAAAAATCTCTTTAATTATACAATATTTTTGATTGGATTATTTTTCAGCTCACGTACGTAAGTGGGAACCTAGTGCACTTCGTTCCCCACTTTGCGCGGAAATTTCGATTGCGTGTTGAGTGGCGGACCAAAACGCCGCGTTTTGCCTACGTACCAGAGCGAAGAAATGAAATTATTAATAAATAATAATCTCCACTCAGGGTAAGGATACCCTGAGTGGAGATCGAATCCACAGTCGCGTTACAATCACACCCTTGTGCCCCTGCGTTACGACTGGCCTCAAATGTATATTTAAAAACACGTTCAAGCTAACAATAATAGCTATTATACAATCCAGAAATTACCTATATAATGAATTTCCGCAAATCTAAGTAAAATTAGTTACAGAATTTGGTTGCAAGACCATATACAACCAATCGATCGTCTATACATACGTACGCAACGACGACTCGTAGCGAGCAGTGCTACAACTTAATTGTCTACGAGGTAACTTCGTAGCGCGGAAATGTCTAATTGTAGAATGTTTGGTTTTGTCGAAATATAGGATTTCAAGAGATATTTCGCAAATGCAAGATAAATTATAGTGAATTTAGTTTGTATTGAAATGACATTTTCGTTTTTTTTTAATTAGTTTCATTATATAAAAGTTAATAAAACTGTTCTGTCGCTGAGTTAATGACATACAATGCAAAGGCGGAACTTTGAATTTAGTATTTTATTTAGGTTTCGGAGTGTATAGGGGCACGAAGGAAGTACTAAAAAAAAAATTAAAAACGGAATTATAGTTAGAATAAAAAGGGGATGGTTAATAGTTGGATTATTTATTCTATAAATATAAAAAAAATGTATATAAAATTATAAATGAAATTACTGATCGCTGACCCAAAACATTTTAATTTTTTTGTCTGTTTGGCTGTGCGTTTGTGCACGCTTATCTCAGAAACGGCTTATCCGATTTTATTGCAGTTTTACTATAATTTTATGGTAAGCTACCCTTTAAATTTAGTGTTTGTTTTACTTCAACCGGTCCATAAATGCAAAGGTTATATTTAATAATAATAAAATAAAAAATAATAAAACACTAAGTTTATTTTTCAATTAATGAAAATATATTTCTTTAAATTAATTCTGATTAGTAAATAAATAGTTGTAGTTCTAACGGGCGAAGTCGCTAGTACATATATATTAATATCGAAAACAAAAAACTTTATATTAAACCGTATCCATGAAACAGAAAAACATTGTAATTTAATATATATTATTCAATAACATATGAGTTTTTATTACCTTTAATCATGACGATTTTCTTTTAGGTATATAATAAATACCTTTATATCAAATCGTTCATGCCTCACTTCCCAATGAGACTACGTTATTTCCGTACTACCAAGAAATATAAAATACAGTTATTGCAACGGCTTATTCGAGTGGTTTCATGTTTTTATTCAATATTTCTCATTAAATGAAAACTCTATTTTCCGATATGGTTTCATAGAATTTTTAGAATGCTAATAGCCTGCTTTAGCTTCGCTATATTTGATTCGTGGAAACAAATTCCATGATTTAAAAATACGAGGAAATATAATGTTCAAGTCTATTATTTTGTAGCACGTTTTATTTAAACAATTTTTAAAAGAGTTTAGCATTAAGCATGTTTTTTAATTAAAAATAGAACTCAAGTTTCGTGCACATCACTATTTTAATATTTTATAAAACAGGTGCATATTTTCAAAAATTCAGACTTTTTTATATATTTTGAAAAATTCAGACTTTTTTTAGATATTGTTTTTTTTTTAAGATATTTTGCAGTTTGTTTCGTATAATTTCGTACTATATACAATTTTTATGCAATATATCTAAATATAAAACGCTGTCATACATTCATAAAAAGATACCATCACGTCTATCCTTTAAACATATTTATATTAGTATGACATAAAATATGTTTATTTATTTATTTATAAGGCCTACCAACAATTGACACAATTATATAATGTTAATATATAATACGTGTAAGTTGTTTATTTAATAGTCGATAATTTTTTTAATAGTTTGTACATAACAATTTCAGCCTATTTCCTTGTTCCGTACTTTTTAAAGTGTATTTTAGTAGTCGGGTTTTAGTTTTTAAACTTTCTTTTTATTTAACTTCTTTTCGACTTAGTCAATTTGTATAAAATATTTGTTATGCAGAAGAAGGAACAGATGAACATCCGTACTCACATATATACAGATTAAAATTATAACCCTCCTTTTTGTTTTGCCGTAGTCGAGTAAAAAGCTGTCATAACGTTATCGGGAGCTTGAATAACATAACTGACACACGCTGCTTATGGAACAGTAGAAAATTGTTGCATGTATTAGTGTATAAATATATTTTTAATTTTTTTTCGTACATAACAGATTATATGGGGGGGGGGGGGTCTGGAAACCTAGTTTAAGGACACTCTGTACCCGTGAAGACACCTTCGTTCCCCACTTTCCACCAAATTTTCGAGGCATTGCGTGTTGAGTGGCGGAACTCAACGCTTGGTTTTTTCTGTTACCAGAGCGACGATATAAAAACATAAAC
This sequence comes from Heliconius himera, assembly GCA_021202915.1. Classification (NCBI taxonomy): domain Eukaryota; kingdom Metazoa; phylum Arthropoda; class Insecta; order Lepidoptera; family Nymphalidae; genus Heliconius; species Heliconius himera. The sequence goes on from JAJHJA010000649.1 coordinate 64,523, forward strand.
TAATTCATTTCTCCGAATAAGAATCTAACCCACAACCGTCGCGCTTAGTCACACGCTTGTAGCACTGCGCGATGATACTTTTTTTTATCATCTTCACGCTGTATCCCGTACACAGCAGGATAGGCCGAGGGAACCTAGATTTAAAACATTCCGTTCCCTATTTTCTGCCGAATTCTGGAGGCATTGCGTGTTGAGTGGCAGAATTGAACGCCGCGCTTAACCTCGACACCAGAGCGAAGAAATGGAAATATAAATTTAAGTAAATATTTCATCTCCTCGAGTGGCGATCGAACCCACAACCAGGCGGTTTTACAGTCACACTTCGTGCCGCTGCGCCACGACTGACCTCATATGGGATGGTGATATTTTTGTGTTATAAAATATACACTTTATACTTCTGTCGCTAATTAATTGGCTGACATCGCACAGAAACCACTCGCTGACGTATTATAGTTTATATAATAGGGCATTTTACGCCACGTTCATCAAACAAAACAGACAAATAAAACAATCTAGTGATAAGTCACTATCACATATCAACAAATCACAACAAATTCCTATAGCAACAATAAATAAAAAATATAAAGCAAAATCAAAAGACATTAGACACTATTAACACTAAGTTAACGATTGTAGCTACGAGGTATTTGAAACTAGTCTACGAAGTTACCTTCGTAGCGGCTGGCTTTAATTGTGGCTAATTGCAAATTGCCATTAGGCACCGCTCGCTAATCGACTGTTGGATTGTCTGATTTATTAACTGCTATCGGTGAACTGTTTTAAATGTCTCATCTATATATAAAATATAGCGACGGAACTTAACGCCGCGTTTTGTGTTAGAAAATATTGTATTGCTAGTTAGGATTATATATTACTTTTTTTTAATTGGATGGTTTCAAAATATTAGGAAAGCGTAGGAAAGTGAAAGTATTTTTTCAGCTACAAATTTCATTGAGACATTCTAGAATAAGGAAGAAAAGAAATATTGTTTGTTTTAGAACGAAAAAAACCTAAACTTGTATGCTATCGATGATAGTTGCGTTATAATTAATTTAATTCACTTACTACTAATCTCCTGAGTAGGAGTCGAACTGACTACCATCGCGTGTACAGCTCAATACTTGTGACTGACACACGACGAAGCCATTATGATATAAGAATATAGCACCCACTTTCAAATAGCCTTATTTAATTATGTATATAGAAGTATATAGAAAATGTCACCTGTGGTGGACACTTTGTAAATGTCAATTACAGGTGAATGACCTTTATTATCGATGATCGGAAGACGTTATTTTTATATTTAGTTTCTTAACGTCCTTTAAAGAGCTGCGTTACAATGTTTTCTGTTTATTACAAGTTTTTATATCTTTGAGGCCAGTCGTGGAGAGCCAGGAGTGAAGAAATCGAAACATAGATTTAAAAAAATATGTCATATCCTCAAGTGGGGATCGAACCCACAACCAGTCGCGTTTATAGTTACACTTTGTGCCCCAGCGCCACGACTGGCCTCAAGTAAAAAATAAATATTTCTGCACTAAATAGTAATAAAATATAACAAACCGCAACTCTTATAAGAAGAATACTTAAAATTGAAATCAGAGTCATTCCTTTAAGACAACATCGTACTCAAGAGTTCTTTGACCCAAATAAAATGTTAAAAATAAAACTTTAATTTTTTCAATACAATGAATCATTTGTATGGAGATAATCTGAAATAAATAAACAAAAATAGTTGTTTCTTCTTTATAACTCATCTGCTATGTTATTGAACAAGATACGCTAAATTTCTTATGAGTTTAGTATGAATTATTATCATAACAATGCGGCTTAGTTTTAAATTCTAGTTTTTGCATATTTACATAAAACATCAAAAATATGGCGTGAAATCACTCTGTCCTATTTAGTGAACCTTAAAGCGTTTCATTATTATATATTGTTCTGGAAAAAATAATTTATTAACAAGTTCAATGCTGTGATCTCTTCGTAGGATATGCGTAGTCAGCTTAGCTGATCGAATTCGCTATGAAGAGATCATAATACGGTATCAAAATACTAGAGGGAGGCCACGTAAAAAGCACGAGAACCCTTGAGGGCGTATGAACAGGTTGATGACAGTGGACGAGGCAAAAGCGGTACGCAGAGACGTAGCGTTTTGCGCTCCGTTCTTTCTAGCTGGGGATACTGCGTGAAGCTAAGTAAGTTACTAAATCCGGTGCAAAGGTGTATGTTGTATACTACAGATTATTGCAAATTTAATATCAGGAAGCGGTTATTTACAGAAATCAAGAATACAGTATATTTTTTTATATAGAAAATTATGAAATAAAAATAATGAGATATCGGTGACAGCACTGAGAAAGAAGGAAAGACTTGATTGACCACAGATTATGAATGTGACGTATGACGTACGTGCACAACAAAAACAAAATATAACTAACACTAGAAAAAAAATAGTTACAACGCATCAGAATCTGCTGAGAAGCATGCATAAAGAGATTAATGACTTATGAATGCAAGAAGCGAAAGAGTTTGAGATAGAATTTGTATTCATAGTAGCGTTTAGTCCTTCATTCTTTCCTAAAGAACAAAACATTCTGATATTTGTTATTCCAACACGTAGCAATTTATCCAAAGTCATCGTCGTAGGAAAGTCATCAAAATCTTATTAAATGTACCATTTATGATACACGTTCTCTAGCATCAGAAAGCATTCCATTCCATACAAAATACATACATACATACGAGTACATACACTAAACTCATACAATCGTACAGCTATAGTGCAATGTTCAACGGCAGTGTCACCTTACACTCGCCTCGTTAGCCGGAGCTAAGGCCGTAACATTCTCATTAGAGTACTTATTTCATAGCGTTTGCGTCTCAACTAGGAGATTGATAAAGTAAATTTATTTTACTAACATAGTTCTTAAGTAATTCCATTGTACTAACCAACTATGAGCCTATGTTGCTTGATAATAAAATATTTTATATATTTATTTTAAACTAGCGGACCCGGACGCGGCTGCGCCCGCTTGAACTATACGAATGAAATAAAATAAATAAATTAAATTAGCTTCACGCTATATCCCGCACACAACAGGGTACGCAGAGGGAACCTAGTGTTAAGACACTCCGTTCCCCACTTTCTGCCGAATTCTGGAGGCATTGCGTTTTGAGTGGCAGAACTCAACGCCGCGCTTAACCTCGACACCAGAGCGAAGAAATGGAAATATAAGTTTAAGTAAATATTTCATCTCCTCGAGTGGGGATCGAACCCACAACCAGTCGGTTTTGCAGTCACATCTCGTGCCGCTGCGCCACGACCGGCTTATTAGATATATTTATAAAATTGTTTTTGAAAATATCTAACTAATTTAAATGAAAAAAAAATATAAGTAAACGTTATCATATTAAAATATTAATAAAAAAAAACTAAACAAAACCAGCTACATTATTAATATTATCAAAGTAAAATAAATATTTGAAAGAATTAAAATTAAATGTGTTGTGATATGTGTTTGCAAGTGCATGTGGTTATTTACATAATACTCAAATACAATAAAAAAATATTTTATATTTTTTGTCTCTGTCTGTCTTTCTATATCCCCGAGTTAATGTCCAGAATAACTGAACTGATTTTTATTGGACTTTCAGTGATCGATTTTGCTGACCCGGGAAAAATCTTTTACACGTTTTCATTGCGCGCGTACATAGATACTATATGAAATAACTAAAGTCCCTTCTACATTAAATATGATAAGTTTTGCGAGCAATATCAAACAAAATCCCAAAAAACTAAAACTATAATTTATTAAGTGTATAACAAAGGTATAGATAACCATCCAACCGAGATGAAATAACCAACAATTCTTTCCTTAAATAATAAATACTTAAATAATATTATGCCGACGCCGCGCAGGGCCGCAACTTACACCACACAAAGAAATTTATAAAAACTAATCTACTACTCGAATAAGCGAAGAACCAAAGAAAAGTATAAATTAATTATAAACAGCAAATAATTACATAAAAATTAACAGTAGTTTGAAAATATATGAAAATTTACAAAACCGTCAACGGTCAATTTCGAATCAGTGACATCTTCTTAATTATTTATTAGAATGTTATACAATCTATATATATAAAAGGACTTGTGCTGACTGACTGAGGTAAGACGTACGCAGAGCCATAACCGCTGGTGGTAGAAACGTGAAATTTGAGCAGATGTTTATTTTTATATTCTGGACATCCACTAAGACGGGAATTTCAAAAATTTTAACCCTAAGGGGATGAAATAGGGGTTGAAAGTTTGTATGGAAAAAAAAAATAATCTGCACCGATTTTTATAAAATTTGAAATTCAGACTCTTAAAAATATTTCATTGAACACGTGTTTCATGGTTTTTAAGAATTCACCCACTAAGGGTTCAAATTAGGGGTTGAAAGTTTATATGGAAAAATCTTTAAATTGCCACCGATTTTTATAAAAATTTAAATTCAGACTGTTAAAAATATTTTATTGAACACGTGTTTTGTGATTTTTTTGGATTCCCTTCTAATAAGCGAGCGAAGCCGCGTGCGCCCTCTAGTAAACTATAATTTCAATCTAGATGAAATGTTAAAAGTGACTATTATATTCATTTTCATATATAACGATCAATATCAAATTATAGAAAATATATACAACAAAAACCCGATAAATATAAAGTAAATTAATTAAAATAGCTACTTTTGCTCAACCTTCAGAGATAAACATATACCATCGCGGACTTTTTTAAACATTATTTAAAGAACAACATTTTTGTTAAACATTGTTTTTACATGGCGCACGCCATGTATGCGTTAAGCAAGCCCATTTTGGGTGACGTTTTCTTATAACCACAAACTTTGCAAACCGTTGCTTAGCAACGGTCGGTTGTTATTAAGATGGCAGAATAAATTGCCTGTCAAACTAAAAAGAATTTTAATATTTTAGTATATATCAACAATATTACAAATATAAGAAAAAAAAGTAGCCCATGTTCATCCGAAGACCCTCAACTATCTCTATATGAGTATTTTATCACAATTGAATTGGCGGTTTGGCCCTGATTGCGTAAAAGACAGACAGACAGACAGACAGACAGACAGAGTTACTTTCGAATTTATAATATAGGTATGGATTATGTTCTACACATACATATAGTAAAACTGTAGATCGTCCTTTCTGCACATGGAAGATATACGAAAAAAATATTATTTGAACTCAAAACAATTTTTTTTTTATTTTTGCTTGTTTATCTGTGCATTTCTTCACGCTAATCTCAGAAACGGCTAAACCAATTTAAATGCAGTTTCACTATTGAATTTTAGCAAATTTTTGCTTAACATTAATTGTTAGTTGTATTTAAACTAATTGACGCGTATAGAAATACGCGTTGGCGTTGCCATAGCAACGTGTATGCCAGTAAACACAAAAGTGTAAATATTGTCAAATGCATGGTAGTGCGTGTATTGTTTTATTTATTGATTTAATGTACTTTATAAGCATCATCATAGAAAAATATTAGCGTCCTGCACTTCTCCTACAGACAAAATAATATAAGTGTGCCAAATTTCATACACCCCTGTCCGCGCAATTTTCGTTAAAAGGCCAAAGTTTTTGTTTCACGTATTAAAAATAAATCAGCTTCACGCTGTATCTCGCACACAGCAGGGTAGGCAGAGAAAGCCCAGTGTTAAGACACTCCGCTCCCCACTTTCCGCTGAATTCTGAAGGCATTGCATGCTGAGAGGAATGCATGCTGAATGCCGCGCCTCGACACCAGGGCGAAGAAATATAAATGTAAATAAAAATTTCACTTCCTCGAGTGGCGATCGAATCCACAACTAGTCGATTTTACAGTCACACTTTGTGCCTCTGCGCCATGACCGGCGTATTAATATATAGATATGTAAACATGAAATTTTATCCACAATTGTACACGTTAAGAAGCACGACGTACGACGAATGAATACACTTAATACGCACCGTTCGGGCTTCTAAGTGGTCAATTTAATGTAAACGCTACAGGTACGCTTTACTACGGTAGATTTACCTTAATCTCTTTTAAAACTTACAGACTAGACTAAAGGTTTAGTAGACTTGAAGAATATAATATTAGCTAGTGTTAACATATTAAGTTTTTTTGTTTCAGCTTCACGCTGTATCCCGCATATAGCTGGGTAAGCAGATGGAATCGAGTGTTAAGACACCCCGTTCGCGACTTTTCGCCGCATTTTCAAGATATTGCATGTTAAGTGGCGAAATTCAACGCCAAGCTTTGCCTCGACACGAGAGCGAAAAAATAAAAATATTAAATATCATATCATATCCTCGAGTGGGAATCGAATCCACAGCAACCTATCGCATTTACAGTCACTCACACGCTTGACGCACGACTGGCCTCTCTTATCCATACTATTTTGTATCTGTTAAATAAAACAATATAGTAATGAAAACCAATCCTGACCGATGCAACATCTATGTTCTCTATTCGTATTTAACAAATGTTATACAAAAAAATAAATAACAGGCCATCACCAAAATTAATTAATAATAAAGAAAAATAGTAAAAAACAACGAGATATGTCTGAAATCAGTAAAATTTATCTATATTTATGTTTATAAAAGTACATCCAAATGTACTGATTCAAATATTCATAAGGGAGTATGGACCTTAGTCTTAAATGTAAATTACAACGCTTACAGAAATCCTTTATAAAGTTCCAGTCAGCTTCAACTCGTTACCGAAACTTGACATCTTAGAGAATATTTGATTCAAATGTATTAACGAAATAGTTTGGCCTTTGACTTTATTGAATTTTGATGCTTTCATTGAAAACTCTACATTTTCACTTGCAAATACTTTTATTTTTTTCGATATGATTTACATACAATCCCTTTGACTACCCCGATTTGTGCGTGATACAGCGTGAAACTAAAAAAATAATAATTAGAAACGCCCCTTATTACAACAGAGCACATTATTAAAATAAATGTAATGATTTTTAAAGTTTTATTCTACACTTAGGAAAGAAAAATACTTATTAAGAAAACGTATAAAATTTTTAACGTCCAAACGCTCTAACCAACTAAGCCATACATTCCACCGTATTTATTTTATTAGATTAAAGTTTTACCAATGCAAATTAAAACATCTATTGTTTTTCTACATTTCCACTTCACTCCACAATATATAAATAATTAAACTTTGCTTCTAAACTAACTAAGCTTTCAAACTGGTCCCGAAATGGCGTCGAGAATTTTCTTTTATATTTATATCAGACACCGCTCATCATGTCCAGCCAAGTTAAAAATGTGCAGATTATGGAGGAACCATTGGAGGAGGAGGAGTGCAGGAACCATTTCGAGGTGCTTTGGGGACCTTCGCTTCACAACTCGCGATCTATTTAATCGCGTAGATCAGTGATTCTCAATCTTTTTTTTTGTTGCGGCACATATTTAACAATTTCAAAATTTGGCGGCACACAATGAGAAATATTTTTTTAGAACACACTGCATAAATAGTTTATAACAAAATTTTTTAATACACAAATTAGTTTTTTTGTGGATTTAAATATATATTCATGTTAAAAATATTTTTCTTTTTAAATGATATAATTTAATTATATTAACATTATTATATATTTGCAAAATTTGGCGGCACATTTTTGAAATTTGGCGGCACACAAAAGTGCCGCGGCACAGTGGTTGAGAATCACTGCCGTAGATTAAATAGTAAGCAAGAGGTATTGGATAAAGTATTTAAAATTTGAACAATTTATCCCACATATATAACATAAATATACGTTTAAAAATCGAGTTAAGTTAAGTTTTTGCTGACTGACTCATTCACTCATCAAAAGCCAAACCTACTTCTAGATAATCCAGAAACCTGATGGTCCGTACATATATAATATAATATACATATATCTATTGATTTTGATGATATTATTATATAAATTTAAGCCGTTAGAAATTATTTCATTTGATTTTGGGTTCAAATATTAATATGGCAATATTTTAAAAGAATTTTCTTTGTTTACTTCGACAAAAGAAACGAGTTAGGTCAATCATATAGCACGTGTTATCTCTTCGTGCCACAACACGTTCAGAAGTGCAGAGCTCACGTACATAAATAAATACATATGAATATAAATAAGTATAAATTATAAGAATACATATAAACGTAATATAAAAACATAAGGTTAACATTATATATTACAACATTGGCGCCAGTCGTAGCGCAGGGGCATAAAGTGTGACTGTAAAATCGAATGGTTGTAGGTTCAATCCCCACTCGAGGAAATGAAATATTTATTTAAATTTATATTTTCATTACTTCGCTCTGGTGTCGAGGGAAAGCGCCGCGTTGAATTCCGCCACTCAACGCGCAATGCCTTCAGAACTCGGCGGAAAGTTGGGAACGGAGTGTCTTAACACTAGGTTCCCCCTGCCTACCCTGCTGTATGCGGGATACATCGTAAAGCTGATTATTTATTATAAATACATAATATATCAAAAAATACTAGAACTAAATATAAATTCACGTACTACAAATCAAAGAGTCCATTAAAATCATTACTCACGTAACAGTCAATTAAAGTTAACTATAATTAAGAGTGAGTTTATGGAAACAAAACTTTCTAAAGGCTTTGCGGCGCAGTAAGTCTAAACCTTAAAATAAAGCTGGTGTTACAATAAATTTCCAGCTGAATGCAACTTGGTGCCTCTATACAGAAGCCAGTCCATCTTTCATACTGTCTGTTCATTGTAAACAACTTTTACTTGAATTTTTCGAAAGTATAGGCATATTTTTAAAAAAAAATATATAAAAAAATGTACGGTATAACCGGCACATAACAGAGTTGGTAGAGGGAACCTGTAAACCTAATGTTAAGACACTCCGTTCCCATTATATCTTAACCTCCCGATACATTTCGCTAAATTCTGGATGCATTCCGTGTTGAGTAGCGAAACTCAACGCCGCTCTTTGCCTCGGTACCAGAGCGAGGTAATGAAAATATTAAATAGTAATCGAACCCACAAAATATCGTGTTTATAGCCCCAAGCTTGTGCTCCTGCGCCACGACAAGCATTTATTACAGTGTAAGTGAACTACCTATTAATAACTCGCTGAATAACAAAATAATTACACATAAAATTCTAGCGTTGTCTGTCTTTATACAATTTTTTAATCTTTTTCAACTATGTATTTTCTACAGAATTTTATTAAAATTATAGTAAATATTATTATACAAGATACAATATTATCTGGAAATTGAAAGCTTCTAATATTAGAAATAAACAATTCTATTTTCGTACCCAATAGCCAATATTTATTCATAAAGTTCAAGTACACTATTAAAGATCACACACATTATATAATATCAAATTATTTAAACTATTTAATGTCAATTACAAGTACTGTTGATTATTTTAGTTTAAAAATAAATCTGAGAACCGCCGCGGCGCACAGATTGCAACTGCAAATACGACAAATCGGGTTCGACTTCCATTAGAGGTCACAAAATATTTAATATATTAATTTTGCTCGTTGTAGGAACGAAGTAAAACGCGACAGTGAGATACAAAGTGTCTTAACGTGAACGGAGTGACTTAACACTAGATTCCCAGGTTCCCTTTACCTATCCTGCTGCGTGCGAGGTATAGCGTCAAACTACAAAAGAGAACACGTAAACAACAAAACGTATCAATAAAGGTAAAGCACCTAAATGTCAGAAAGCTCATTGAAAAGCTGTAATCAAAATTCATCCGTATGTTTTATTCTTACGAGACAGCCCGCTAGACCGTTTCTGATTCATACATATACATTGGTATTGGTAGGTACTGACATTCACTGGGCAGACGACACGTGGGCTATTTGAATAAATATTGGCCCGCTGGCAAATAATACTGCATTAAAAAACGTAGGTTTTCGTTTTTTAATACTGTGTTTCTCACATTCCACTCTAAGTCGTGTTAAGTGGTGGAACTGAACGCCGCACTTTGTCTTGTCCGAGTGAGGATAATAAGTAAATAAAAAAATGAGGACATTGTAACGCATGGACACGTGCGACCGTAAATGCGACGGTTGTGGGTTCGATTCCGACTTGAGGAAATGAAACATTTAATATTTTTATTACTTCGCTCTGCCAGAAACGCCAAGGGCGGCTTAAGAGTTCGGAGGACAGTGGGTAACTGAAGTATCTCAAGGGAACGGAGTGTCTTAACACTATGTGCCCATCACTGCCTACCCTGCTATGTACGAACAGCGTATAGCTAAACAAATATATAAATTAATTTTAGTATAATGCTTAAATGTTTCACAGCCAAACATAACCTTTGCTTACTATTCAATAAGTTATTTCCCACAATTTTGTCCAAAATAAACTATTGAAATTACTAAAATAGTGTAAATTTCATTTATGGTGGTTATCGAATATGACTTAGGCATTAAATAACTTGTATTCAAACATTTTACATAGAAAACTAATATTCATTTAAAAAACGCTATGCTCTTAAAAAGAAGGGAAAAAAATCGAGTTACAGATGACCATTTTTCCACGCCCGTTTTTCCGTATATCACATGGATATATATTTCAGGAACTACTAGTTCAAATTGAATAAATATTTGTGTTGGTATTGATAGTCTTTTTGTGTTTGCTGGTAGTCCCCTTATAGAAGAAGAGTATATATAGGCTATATTATATAACGTTAATAATTTCGATATATTATAACGTATTTGCGGTCAGAGTTACCTTCTGACATTGGGATTTGTCATAAAAGTTTAAAAAAATTAATAAAATGTAAAAAGGTTGTCATACACAACCTCGTTGTTATTCCCATTTGATCAACTAAAACCCAGTTTTAATATAATTCGGAATAATCTTAAATTTCCAGCCTACTACACATCTGAAGAACTATGAAGTTTATAAATCAACTTCACGGCGTATCCCGCACACAGCAGGGTAGGCAGAGAGAACCTATTGTTAATACACTCCGTTCCCCACTTTGCGCCGAATTCTGGAGGCATTGCGTGTTGAGTGGTGGAACTCAACGCCGCGCTTTGCCTCAACACCAGAACGCAAATATAAATATAAATAAATATTTAATTTCTTCGAGTGAGCATCGAACCCACGACCAGTCGACAGCCAGTTTACAGTCACACTTTTTGCCCCTGCGCTACGACTGGCCACTTTAGTTTATTATAATAATAAATAGGAATTTAACTTGACCAACGAAACAAAGATTCAACTCCCAAGTTGAAAGGAACAACAAACATTGCATAAAATATAAGTTATTTCAATTTCAAAGTGTATACTTGTGAGCCTACAACTTCATTATGTATGGGGAGGGTCAATGAATAATAATTGTTATTGTGAAAATTGTATACCGTACTACTCGGTACAACTTTCATAATTTAAAGGAAAAGCTACGTAAGTCCAAAGTAGAATTAAACAAAAGTTAGAAATGTTATTTCTTCACGAAATACACGCACAGATAGCAGGGTAGGCAGAGGGAAATTGGGAACCTAGTGTTAAGACAGGTATTGAGTGATAAGTGGGGGAACTCAACGCCGCACTTTTTTGCCAGAGCAAAGAAATTAACATAATAAATATGGGAATCGAACCCAGAACTATCGCGTTTACAGTCGGACGCTTTTTCTAGTGAGTGTGTAAATATCAATTTAATTATGCATAACAGGTAAACAAACTTTAATTTTTTAATTGTGAATGAGTGATAAAGTAGTGATAAATAAAACTAACAATACTGTACAAATTCATTATATTTCCTATCTTTTTACTTCTTCTTCTCAAAATCTTTATTATTATTTTCAATAATATAATCAAATCTGTTTGAATTCCCGATACATATAGTTTACACAAAACATTCATATATTACTTCCGTATGTTTTGATACGGGTTTCAATAGCTCACGTCTTATTTATTCCACTAATCTCTATGAACTTTGATAGTAATTCGGGGCCATGGGTAGGAAACGTGATGTCATCCCGGAGGATACGTGTAATCCCCGATTTCATGTAACCCTAAGTAAGGAAAGCTGAATATGTAACGTATTGTAAATCTAAAATATACATAAATTTAACATATATTTTTTAAGTTTCACAATGTATCCTTCATACAGCAGGGTACGCAGAGGGAATCTACCGTTAAGACACTCCGTTCCCCAATTTCCGTTGATTTTATGATTAATTGTGATTGATTAATTAATTGATTCTAAATTAAATAAAAATAGGTGTACAGCGAAACCAATATTAACAAAATTTATGACTTCTCGTACATATAATAAGAAATATATGAGTAAATTTAATTGCAATAGTTAAAAATCAAAAGAAAACAGACCGCCATATAAAAAAATCAACATGCAACCACACTCAACCGGCTGTTCAAACGGCGTCCGAAAGTTTTCCTCCACTCCACAAGCAATAATTTACTTAGTACAGTGTCTATCATCAAAGATTTTAGATCTAACAAAAATCCAGCAAGAAACACATTCAAATATATTCCTTAATATAATAAGAATGCGTAATCTATTAGTTCGTTGAACACTGATATAAACATGGCTGACCATTCAAGAGATACAGGTGGCCCCCAATAAAATTATACAAGATAAATAAATTGGAATGGATGGAATGGATATGGATATAGCAAATATTGGTGTAAATGGACACGTGCGCTGGTCTCAACGACGAGCGATTATGTCACGCGCAAACACTAAAAAAAACGTTCGATACAACAATACAATTAGAATGGAGGAAAAATATACGATCGTGATCGTCGTGTGACAGAACATGTGCAAATAAAGTGTAAAATCTATATAGTACTTGGAAACTTTGTTTATTGTAAACAGTTTTTAATGTTGCTAAAAAAGTGGTACACATTTTTTTAGCTTCAAGCTGTATCCCGCACATAGCAGGATAGTAGCACGGAACCTAGTATTAAAGCATTTAGCATAATAATAATATGATATATTTCAAAATATATTATATAAAAATAAATAAAATAAAATATTATATCATAATTTGAGGCCAGTCGTGGCGCAGAGGCACAACATGTGACTGTAAAACCGACTGGTCGTGGGTTCGATCTTCAATCGAAGACATGAAATATTTACTTAAATTTATACTTCCATTTCTTCCTCTGATGGCGAGGCAAAGCGCGGCGTTGAGTTCTGCCACTCAACACGCAATACCTCCAGAAGTCGGCAAAAAGTGAGAAATGGATTGTCTTAACACTAGGTTCCCTCTGCCTTCCCTGCTGTGTGCAGGATATAGCGTGAAGCTGATTTTTTAATGATGCGGTAAGTACCTAACTCTTCCTTATTTATTTTTATTTACAAATTTTATATATTTTTAATAATTATTAGCAATAGGACACTTCCGTTCCCCATTATCCGCCGAATTCACAACCTGTCGCCTCTACTGGCCTAAAGGGCTCTAAAGGGTAAAATTGTACACATAGTACATAAACTAAATGATATATTTTTAATATGATTTTGCTTGCTGCATGCGAAGGTTCAGCGTTGATAGAAAACTATGCAGAGTAAAAGGTTGATTTTTTTTTATAGGTTCTTTGGAGATTTTGTATGAAAAGATTAAGAGAGGATTTCTTGAAATTCCTATAGAAACAGGATGGGGTCTTTTAGTTTTATAGTCCATACAAACTAATAACTAAAAACAATTTAAGAGAAAAATGTATAACTATTTATAGCATATATGCAATATATTAGAAACAACGTTAAAATTTTCACAACTATATAAGGAAAAATAAAAGCTAAACGTTAACCCAGATAGCTGACGTCAAAATCGCTGATCAGATACCGATCTAGTCTAGGCGCATTTCGATTCGCAAAACACATATCTATATTGAAACTTCGTTTTAATCAAATTGAATGGATGACATATATTTCTTTTCGTTTCACATTTTCAACAATTTCAGTTACAATGTACGTAACTATTAATTAAATTGTGAAATTAAAAACAGCTTTTTTAGCTTCACGGTGTATCCTGCATTTAGCAGGGTAGGCAAAGGGAATCTTAAGTCACTTTGTTCTCCATTTTCTGTGCAATTTTTGAAAAATTACGTATTAAAGGACAGAAATCAACGGTGTGCTTTGTATTTTTAACAGAAGAACCCAAAATCCGAAATCGAACCCACAACCGTCGCTTCACCGTGTGCTGCGTCTTACAACAAAAAAAAACAACGCCGCACTTTACCTTGTTACCAGAGCTATTAAAGTTAAAATATGAAATATCATAAGTGGGAATCGAACCCACAACGTTAGCGTTTACAGTCGCACGCTGAGGACCCTGCTCCATGTCGGCCTTGACTAGTTATTTACATTATAAATCTATAATACACAATACATATATGTATATAAAAAATATTTACATTACACTTACTTTAAAACAAAGAGAATTTGTTATTAAACAGACCACAAACTAAATAGATAAATAAATTGAATGCTCGAAATATACAAATAAGTGAAATCGTCGACCGCGAGTTACAATAACAGTGCTAAATAAACTGATTTATAAACGATCATATATCAAATATGTCTTAACTTTAATATATTCTGTTTAATATTGGATTCCCATTATATGTCCAAATCTGCTATATCATAGGGTAGGTAGAGGTAACCTGGGAACCTAGTGTTAAGGCATTCCGTTCTTCACTTTAAATTCTACTTAAATAATATATTAAGTAAATTCTAATTAAGTAATATATTTATAAAATATTAAGAACACTTACTTTTTGACAAGAATCTTGCCAGATTTATCTGCTTTCAAGATGATCTTCGTATGCATTTTCTCTAAGAACTTCATGGTTGGGTTGTTAAATTGATTTAGATTGTACGCCAACACGAACAACTCCTCTGTCCACATCTAAGAAAAACAATATAAGCATTACAAAGTTGTCTCGAAAGAAGCATAATGTTTTCCTTGTATAAATGGGACATTTTCCTTTTTTGTGTCCAAAAGTTCTGTTCTAAATTACACTCTTTCGTAAACACAAATATTTTTTTTATGGCAATATTATATAAATCTTATCATTTTATACCAGTTGAAGTATCCTTAAAAAATATATTTTTAAGTTATTCACAAAAACTATTTTCATATTTAGAGACTTACAGACTTAGAGTAGTCACTGAGTCTTCAATAACTCCGTCGTTTTTCTTACAAAATATAGATGTACCAGTATAGTGATCTATTTTATAATATCAGTGAGGCCAGTCGTAGCAGGGGCACAAGCGAGTGACTGTAAACGTGACAACGTGAGTTCGATTTCCACTAATTATTATTTTATTTAGATTAATATTTCATTTTTTCGCTCTGGTGTCGAGTAAAGCGTGGCGGTGAGTTCTGCCACTCTACCCACAATGCCTCCAAAATTCGACGGAATGAGGGGAGCGCAAGTCTTCACAATAGGTTCGCTCTGCCTACCATGCTACATGTAAGATAAATCGTGAAGCTGAAAAAAAAGGCCCTATGGAAAATAGTTGGAGATCTCTGGTGTATTCAGCGAACGCAGAATACCACCCAAATTCAAGGGACTGATATACAAGAGCATGACCCGATCAGTTCTTTGAAACAGCAGTGGCTAGGCCAGTACTATCTCCGCACACTCAGCTTCACGTAACGGAAATGAAGATGCTGAGGTGGAAGTACTAGTACTAGTATTGATTCGAGGTAATCTTCGGGTCCGTTACTGAACGGATAAACTCCAAGAACATCGAATGAGATGGCATGGCCACATTGCTCACCTGTCTAAGAACTATGTCGAAAGAAAGTTTCTTTCTAAATCTGTCCCTGGAGTCAGACCTCCCGAAACGGACGCGAAAAGAATCGATGGCTGGATGTCGTGATGCAGAATATGCTAATGGATCAACCACTGAGGATGTTGAAGACCGAATAAAGTGGAAGAGGGTAAGTCGGAAGGCAGACCCTGGCAGCAAATGCCGTGACTAATGCCAGGCAAAAGGAGAAGAATCAAAGTAAATGTTCATATTCACATTTTACTTGTATATTTGAATACTAAATTCGATCTTTATGAATCTCGTAGATCGATAGGAAACCTCCAAATATCTTAAAATGCTATACAGATTTTACTTCGTTAAGGCACCGCGCAAAAGACCGAAAAAAAAGACAATAAAACATAAAGATATAAAAATATCATATATAATAGTCGCCTAAGTATTTCGAAGTTGATTCAGATCGAAAATTATTTAGAGATTGATTTAGTTCAAGAATGGAACGAAAAAAACACAAAGAATTCCTAGATTGTATATAATTTTCAAAGCGTTTATCGTAACGTCTGTAACATAGCTAAAAGAATCTTTTACTGTCTGCAAAAAAATGAAAATATTATTTGAGATTGACCTTCAGCCAAGAAAAGTTAATTGTCTTATGCTTAGAGTTGAAATCTATTACATAAAATTGATTGGGGTTTTTTTTGTGATTTCAAAATAAATGATTACACAAACAATTTTAAAAAAATGTTTATTTCAAGCGGAAAAATCCGCGGACGGGTCGCTAGGTAATAAATAAGATTGCTTGTGATGTTACCATCAACGATTTTGCTTAAAAAAAATCGCATATGAATAAAACATTTTTTAGCTTCACGCTGTATCCCGCACACAGCAGGGTAGGCAGAGGAAACCTAGTGTTAAGACACTCCGTTCCCCACTTTCTGCCGAATTTTGGAGACATTGCGTGTTGAGGGGCAGAACTCAACGCCGCGCTTAACCTCTACACCAGAGCGAAGAAATGGAAATATAAATTTAAGTAAATATTTCATCTCCTCCAGTGGGAATCGAACCCAGAATCAGTCGGTTTTGCAGTCACTCCTCGTGCCGCTGCGCCACGACCGGCCTCAAAAAACATTTTTAAATATAAATCAACACAATTGATTATTATGTACCTTACACATCTGTACATTTGTGTTATTGTGTTAATAAATCACTGTTTAGCTTTGATTAGCTTAAAAATATACTCAAAAACGATTTCTACTAGAATTTCAACGAAATTGTCTGATAATCAAATTAAAGTATAAACTATCACTAATAATAGTGAGGGCGACAGCTTAAAAAATGTTTAAAAAATATTTGCTTAATGAAGGACTGAGGATATAAAAAGCTACTGGTGTTGTTACATTCAACATTTAAACTTCACAAGAGAAGCAACAGGCTTTAAAAGGCAAAAAAATTCAACAAAAATATATATTCATTAAAAAGAGCGATTCTTCTTCATTTTGGGAAACATAAAATATACTTTGTCCTAATAAATGTATGTATGGCCCTTTTATCATACAGGACAGTAGCGAAGTAAGTAGCGTAATATGTCAAATGAATTTTAGTAATCCAAATCAAATGTAAAGGAATATTTAGAATAAGTTATGATAAAATATAATTTTCTGGAATCCAGCCAAAGAAGTACTGACTTGTGATTAGTTTGGTGACGAACGGCATGAATTACACTTTATTTTGAAACACGACAAAATTACATAGAAATATTTAGTCATAGAATATTGTTACACGCCATCACCATCTCAGCTTATTTAGATTACAGATCTGATATATTATACTTTGGCGATCCGCTCGCGGCTTCGCCCGCTTGAACTATACCATCATTTATTTTTTTAATTTAAATCACTGTTGTGTTTTAATAATAATATACTTAATTTAGAAGACAATAACCACACTACAATTAAAACTAAAGTTGCAATGATCAATTGAATAAAACAGTTATTTTGTAGCAACAGGTACCCACAAAATACTTTATATTGATATAACTTTATTATTTACGAACCGATTAAAATAAAATAAACTCTAAATGTCAAAAGCAGTTTCACATAATTTAAGAGTGAAATATGCATATAAATCAGAAAATCTATTTCTGAGATTAGCGTTCACAAACGCACAGACAAACAGACTTTTTTTTTTCATTTAAAATCATTGTTTAGGGTTCCATTACATTGATAGATGTCACCAATAACATATTATTGTATAGATTCATAATCAATCTATATGGATAAAGTACGGTGCCAGCATGCTACAGGCAGCAAGTACGCAAAGAAATAGAAAAGGTTATACTTAATAAAATTTATGATTTTTTAAACGAATGTTTATTGAAAGTTTTTTTATGACTTCTTTGTATAAATAAATAATTCAACATAAACTTTCTACTCAAGAGTATTGTTTATAACTAAGAGCAGTAAGTAAAATATTAATGTTATCAGAAAGTAAAATTATAAAGTAGTAACACTAATAATATAATAATGTATACCATTTTAATATCTATGTAAACATTGGTACAGGCCGTTGTGGATTTGATTTCCATTCAGGGAATGAAATATTAAATATTTTCATATTCTCGCTCTAATAAACGAGCTAAAGCACGACGTTGAGTCCCGTCACTCAACACGTAATCTCTCAATAATTCGGTGGAAAGAAAGTGTCTTATGGGGAACGGAGTGTCTTAACACTAGATTCCCATTTCCCCTCTGCCTACCCTGCTATATGCGGAATACAGCTAAATAAAAAATATATATTTTTATATACGTACATATTGTTGAAGTACAAAAACCTATCTGTTAACAATGTCAAGCTGTCTTGGCTGAGATTAAAATAACCAAGACGCATTATGCTTTTCGTTTTGTTACAATCTTTGTATTTTTTTGCAACAGTAGGGCTAATTAAAATATTTTCTTACATTCTGTTCAAAATTTCAAGTTCCACTGAAATTTACAAATGATTACATTTTTTCATGGATGGATAGAGTAACTAAGCATTATAAATTTTAGTATTGATCTTTATATTATTTTATATTAATTTTTTCGGTCAGATTTCTAAGCGCGGCGTTGAGTTGCCCCGCTAAACGCAAAGTTATAAATTCAGATTTAGACAAACTTAAGTGTCTTGACACTATAGATACTCTTTGCCTAATTTGCTACGAAGGGTAAAATGTAGGGGTCGCAATCCGGGATCCCGGGATTCAAAAATCCCGGGATATCGGACCAAATATAGGTCTTTAAAATCCCGGTTTTAATTTTACAAGAAACCGGGATTTTCGATATTTTCGGATTTTAGAAAGTTAAAAGTTAGTTATTCAAATTAAAACATGCATGTTATTAAATTCAGGCTTATTTAAGATATACAATGGTACATAACATACATCGGCAAAAGTAAGCGATGAGTTTTCCTCAAAATCCGGCATTTTACGACATTAACCGAGTTTCACCGACCCGACTAACGAACGTACGAATACCGTATTTTCTCATTGGGCGTCGTTGTTGCGCGTTTTTCTTGCACGTCGGTGTTGCACGCTTTTCTTGCCCGTCGATGTTCCAGGTGTCATTATTGTTTTTCGTTAATATGATATATATGTTATAACTAACTTCACGCTTTATCCCTAGCGGGGTAGTCAGAACGGAGCGCCAAACGCTACGGTCTCTATATACCTCTTTCGCCTCGTCTATTGCCCTGAATCTCTTTATACATGCCCTCCGGGCGGTCCTCATGCTTTTTACGTGACCTTCCTCCAGTATCTTTGATACTGTTTTCGAAGGTCAACCGTCATCTCCTCCTACCTCTCTTACCGCTCACTTTTCCTTCATAAATCTTTTTTGCCATTCTTTCATCACTCATTCGTTTGACGTGCCCAAACCAGCTGAGCACGTTCTTCTTCATTCTCACCGTGACATCCTCGCTAGTATCTGCCATTCTGTGTACCTCTTCATTGCGGATTCGATCAGCTAAGCTGACTCCGCATATCCTATGAAGAGATCGCATCTCCACGGCATTCATCTTTCTTTAAATCTTCTTCTGTAATACCTACGTTTCGCTGCCGTTATACGGCATTGTGTACGGCCAAAAGCGCAGTTGTGCTGACGTTTCGCCATCTCATCAATGCAACCAAGGCTCCGTTAACTTTGTTACCGGCAGCAATACGCCTTTTCACATCCATCTCGCATCTTTCATCTCTACTGAACATACTTCCCAAGTATACCACTTCATTCACTTGTTCTAATATCTTTCCATTTACACTGATCTTGCATTCCGTCCTTTTTTAATCTCTGTCAAAAATCAGAACCTTTGTCTTATTCGCATTGAGGTTTAGACCATTATATTCACACCCTTCTTTAGGAGTGGTGACCAATGCCTGCAACTCGCATTCTAATGATGCAATAACCACTGCATCATCTGCGTACAGCAGGCAATTCACATTCAGGTCACCTATTTTTACTCTCATATCACTTTGTTTCACTTCTTGGAGACAGCTATCCAAATACAAATTGAACACCCAAGCTGACATGGCGCAACCTCATTTAACACCCTACCGGATGTCAAACTAGGGTGACATGCCAGCTCCTACTCGCACGCAGGCTAGGTGATCTCTGTAAAGAGACTTTACAGCCTGCAACAAAGGTCCGTAAACATTGTACCGGAGTAGTATCTCCCATAATTTCGCTCTGTCAAACACCTTTTCCAAGTCCACAAAAGCACAGAAAACCAAAGTTAACGGCCAAAAATTTTTCCGTGATCATGCAGAGGGAAAAGATCTGATCCATACACCCTCTTCCAGTTCTAAAGCCTCCTTGGGCCTCCCACAACAGCCTTTCAGATCTCTCTTGCATTCTTCTCGCTAAAACTTTAGTATAAACTTTACTATCTAAGCTAATCTGATAGCCCTATGGCTTGCGCAGTCTATCTGTGAACCTTTGCCTTTATACAAAGGCACGATGACCGCATCTCGCCAATCGTCTGAGACCTCCCCTAATTTTCAGCATAAATTGCACAAAAACCAGAACAAGTCCAAGACGCTTGGCCCACCATATTTGTTCATCTCGGTAGTAACTCCATCTGCTCCCGCTGACTTACCCCATTTCAGACTTCGTATTGCACTCTCAACTTCTTTTACACTGATTCCGCCATCAGCTACATCAAGACTCAGAGTTTCACTGTTACTTTAGACTGAGGCGTCATCACATTCATACATCTCCTTGTAAAATTCCGCCCATCGCTGCAAAAACGCTGCAAAATATATGTTGTTAAATAATAAGCCTATAAGATATTTTTCTTAGCAAATTATTATATATTTTTTTTTATAGTATATTTGATAAATATTATTTCTAAAGTGATATATTATTAAACTGTTTATTATAATTAAAAATTGTTTTATTGAGTAAATATAGAGACTTGAAAAATTACTAATTTTGGTACAAAAAAACTAAAATATCGAAAATATCGAAAAAACCGGGATCCCGGGATTTTTCTGAAGTCGATATCGAAAATCCCGGTTTTGCTTGAATGGTCCGATATTGCGACCCCTAGTAAAATGTATTATGTAGGTACCTACATCAAAATAAAAAGAAACCGTTAAGGGTGTGACTGTACCGCGACGGTTGTGGGTTCGATCCCCACTCGAGGAAATGAAATATTTATTTAAATTTATATTTCCATTTCTTCGCTCTGGTATCGAGGCGTTAAATTCCGCCACTCAACACGCAATGCCTCCTAAATTCGGCGGATAGTGGAGAACGGAGTGTCTTAACACTAGGTTCCCTCTGCCTACTCTGCTGTATGCAGGATACAGCGTGAAGCTGACTTTTGAATCATCGAATGGACATAAAAGTACTACTAAATAGAAATATCAGGAATTAATGGCACTTTCCCTATACAAATTTTTCGTAATATAAAAAAACTGAACGTAAATAAATAGTTAACAACTTTATTTTGCAATGGCATTGCACTTCGACGACAACATTTTTTATATACAGACTAAAGCATTACAAAAAAATAAATTTTACGTATTTTTAGTTTTAGTACAACTGAATAGAACCATTACCAGATTGATATTCTACAGCTTTCATAATACAAACGTCCACACGTGACGAAACGATACGGATATGAAAGATAACAGCGGAGTTCTGAGAATTGTTTGAGGATGATATGTATCTCTTTTGAACTCAACATGTATGTGATGTATTTATTTCATGTCAAAATATTTTTATTCTTATCAAATACGGTAATTGAAAACAATAAAGAATTTTATACATTAGGTAGGTAGGTTCGTATTTTTTTTTTCGTTTCGTTATTACTACCTACATTTTTAATGTAATTAAAAAAAAAAAACAAAATTTAAAAATATACTTTTTATACAAAATAATTCACGGTAAAGTACTTTAGTTTTAATTTTACACAGCCATTTTTGTATCTATTCGTAAAGCCTAAAGAAAAATATTCAAAATAACACATTCCCTCGAATGACAATCGAACACAAAACAATCATGATTAGATGCCTGGAATAGCGTAATTAAAAATTGCTACATAATTCCGTTGATCTCCAAACTCTTTTAAAATTCAATTGCTCTTGTCCCGAAAGCTTAAACATTTCTCTTCGATCGACAAAATACAGACAACACTTTCATGAATAACTTGACGGGGCAAAGTTTAGCTGAAACTTTTCAATATCCATTGAGAATATTTAAGTATTTATAAACATAACGGCTTTGACTAGGTGTCGTTTTTTATTTATTATCCGGAGGTAAATAATATTTCTATATTTGTGGTTGCGATTACCAGTCGGGGATGTGAATTATTTAATATAATATTTTTAATATTTTCCTTTTCCTCGCTGAGGAAAACAGAGTGACAAAATGCGGCATTGAGTTCCATCACTCAACCTGCAATGCATCAAGAATTTGGGGGAAAGTGGGTAATGGGGAACGGAGTGTCTTAATATTAGATTCCGTCTGCCAGTATAGTGGGGTTTAGTACCCTAGTAGACCGGGATATGCATGAAGCAAAAAATGCATAATATATTAAATAAATGAGACCATCGTGGCGGAATAGGACCGCATCTAACTATAAGCGCGATGGATGTGGCTTCGATTCTCAGTAATGGGAATGATTATATTTATTTCCATTTGAATATGGGCAGAAAGAAGAGAACGGAGGTATATTAAGACTAGGTCCCTCTGCCTACCATGCAATACGAGAAAAATCGTGAAGCTGCTTTTTTTCTAAATAAATGTGCATAGAATACTCATTAAGTTAAACAGCAGTTTCGCTTCAATGTCGTGAAGTAATTAACCTTTAAGACTGAAAGTCAGTAATCTACAAAGCTGCGCAATGCTAATACGCGACTTTCAAACAAAGCACATTTCTTGAACTAAAATTATTTGTATAATTTATTTACTCAATCTTTGTGTAGTATAGATAGTTTTTGCTAAGAAACGCAATGTGTTGGATATATAAGTAATAAATCCATCTGAGTTATTACTATTGATAGGGGGAGCCCAAATGGGGATTTCGGGCGTTACTACCCCATATATTCCCGCCCGTCACGATAAAGGATCAGATTAGTTAAAAAAAATTGATCATCTGAAATTCTCAAAAGCGTCTTATTAAGTTATACATATAGTATATTCCACTAATCTGTCAATTTGAGAGTAACATAAAGAAGGGGAGGGCTACAAAGTTGAAAAAAAAAACCTTTATCTCGATATTCCAGAGCGTGCCTATTTTTATTTTATTTTGAAGGGAATAATTCAAGGATTACGAAAAATATATAATTTGACGAATTCCACAAGCCAAAGTAATAAAAAATCATCTAAAAAGTTTAATGCAGCTACTGGTTGCCTATATTCCTCACTTCATGTTTCTATTTCTCTCTCACTCTTTTTTCTATCTATTACTCTCTCATTCCATCCCCATTTTAGTTCCATCCCCACTTTCCACTGAATCCTGGAGAAAATGCGTATTGAGTGGCGGAACTCAAAGCTCCGCTGTGCTTTACTAGAATGAACAAATGAAAATATTTTATATTTCATTTTCTCAAGTGAAAATCGAACCCACAACCTGTCACGATTACAGTGTACACGTTTGTGCCCCTGGGCCACTACTGGCCATTGATTGCATAATAAAACAAATGATTATAATTTTATTACGTGATACCAATCGGTTTAGGATAATCTGCTTTTCGAGAGCTCTTCGAAAAGTTTCAAGCTTTATGCTATTAAATCGCAACCCTCGAACCAGAATTAGTGCTGACTTGAAGTGTGACTTCAATCAACTTGAAGATGTGCTATAAACTACTTGGATATCCAAAGTAGAACTGGAAAACACCAGGTAATTGGTCCATGGCTACTGGAAAGTTTGTAAAGTTGATTTGCCTCGGTACTTTAGTAAATAATCTATATGAAATTAATATTATGTAAAGAAATTAATGGATATTATGTATATTACAATATTTTTTAGGTTCACTCTGTTTCCTGAACGAAGCAGATAGGCAGGGGGAACCAGGGGGAACATAGTGTTAAGACACTCCGTTCCAATTAAGACGCTTCCGTTCCCACTATTAGCGAATTCTAGAGGTATTGTGTGTTGAGTAGAGAATCTCAACGCCGCGCTTTGCCTCGTTACCAGAGCGAGGTAATGACAATATTAAATATTTCATTTCCTCGAGTGTAAATCGAACTGACAACCTGTCGCGTTTATAGTGCAGCTTGTGCACCTGCGCCTCAACTATTTTCCAATATTACAATACCCGGTAAACATTACAATTTTCAAGCGACTTGAAAAAAATAAAACTAAAAGTGAGTATTTAATGGTATACACAATTAACCATAAAAGCTTTCAACGTCCAAACTTTATTACGACTAGAAACAAAGCTTCATTTATACGTACAGTTACGAAACCAATTAAAACTGCTTACTTTTTTGTTGATAAAAACGTTCTAGCAGACTCCATCAGCGAAGGAACGACACTTCACTTGCTTGTAACACAAATGCTTGAAAAATTTATTAAAGAAGATCCATAGTCCAAAAAAATGTAGCCAGTCGGGGCAGAGAAGCACAAGTTGTGACTGTAAACACGACAGGTAGTGGGTTCGATTCCCACTCGAGGAAAATAAAATAATTAATATTTAAATTTTTCTTGCTCTGGTAACGAGGCAAAGCGCGCCGTTGAGTTCCGCAACTCGTATCGCAATGCCTCCCGAATTCGGCGAAAAATGGACAACGGAAGATAATTTATTACTAGGTTCCCAGGTTCCCTCCTGACTATCTAGCTATATGCAGGATACAGCATGAAGCTAAAAGATATAGCAATTTTAAAATACTCATAAAAACTGACAAGTTCCGTGAGCGTCAGCCATTTTCATTTCTTAAAAAGATAAAATAGAGATTTAAAACTTTGTCTAAGGCAAAGAAAGCTTCTTCACTTATACATTAAGTAAAGACGGGAAGTCCGACGTCGTCGTGACAGTATAGAAGACTTTGTAGCAATTTCCTTTCAATTTATTGGCTGGCAAGCTCGCGTCATTGAAAATTACCTATCATTTTATAAGCCAGGAAGCTGTTCTATTCCATTATGTTTTGATATTTTTATCTCATCATGTGAACTTTTCATTTCTTTTTTTTTTTTTCACCCCCAGTCAGTATTTCCTGAGATGGTAGCGTTCAATAAAACATATTTTTTTTACCTTTACGCCGTATTCGGCACATAGCAGGGTTGGCGGAGAAAACCTGGGAATCTAGTCTTAAGACACCCCGTCCCCATTAAAATAATTTCGTTCCCCATTGTCCGCGTTTTGCCTCGTTACCAGAGCGAAGAAATGAAAATATCGAATATTTCATTTTTTCCAGAGAGAATTGAATCCAACGCCAGTCTTACTTAAGGTTGTACGCTTGTTTGTGCCCCTACGCCACGAACGGCCTCAAAAAAATACTATTATACTTTTTATCTACACTACGTTTTCAGAATTCGGCAAAAAGTGGAGGACGGAGTGTCTTAACACTAGATTCTTAGATTCCCTCTGCCTACCTGATATTAGAAGTATAGAAAAATAAATCGTATATTTTATTACCATATATGTATGTAGGTACATACCTACGCGTATATATCCCAGTTATTGGCATAAGGTCAAAAGCGATATAGCCACAACAATAAACATACCTATAATAGTAACAGGGTAAGAGAACTGTGTGTTAAATTGACAAATTGACATTTACTGTATGTCTCAGAACTCGATGCGGTTCACCCTTCGCCAAAACTATTACATTTGACGGTAAATTTAATTTATGCGAGACGCGCGGTGAAATATGACATTCTGTAATGAGTGTGGCATAGCACTAATAAATTAGGATAAGCTAATACCTTTCTCAGCTTCACGCTATATCCCACACACAGCAGGGGACGCAGAGGGAACCTAATTTTAAGACACTCCGTACCCCACTTTCTGCCAAATTCTAGAGGCATTGCGTGTTAAGTGGCTTAACACCACTCTTTGCCTCGACACCAGAGCGAAGAAATAGAAATATAAATTTAAGTAAATATTTCATCTCCTCGAGTGGGGATCGAACACACAACCAGTCGGTTTTACAGTCACACTTTGTGCCGCTGTGCCACGGTTGGCGTCATACCTTTCTATGTAATGAAAATGGATAAAAATTAAAACTTGTGGGTTGCGTTAAATATAAGTAGGATAAACAATAAAAGCATTATTAAACAAAAAAATCCGACTTCAAACCTATGCACAGCAATAAATTTTAAAATTAACAACGATATTGTAAATAATGATTAAAATATATAAGGAATATTTAAAATACTAAAGAGATCAAATTAAATTAAAATAAACCGGCCAGTAAAATAATATTTCGTTTAATCATCTGTTTAATGTTTGTTTATGTAATAATGTCTGTTCTATATACAGAGTGTTTTTGTCATCATCACTTTAAATGAAACTATAATTTTAAGTACTCTATAAAAGTCTAATACAATTAAAACAAACGAGATTTTGTCAAAAATGAAAAAGTGATTTTGTCAGACAAAATAATTAATAAAATTATCATTGTAAAATAAAACACCATTTGTTAAGAACGACGCACGGAGACTAAAACCTATCAAAAGGGAAACCGCCGCACACGCCTCATTTACGAAATCAAGTGGTAGGTATTGGCGGCAAAGCTCAAAGTTGTTTAACCTTTAGTAGTATTTTTGTAGTAGTATTATAGTATTTACGTTATTGGTATCTCTATTCATAACATATAATACAGTATGGATAAACATCGTGAAATGAAAAAAAGTCATACATCTAAACTGTCGACGTATCTAATTTTTTTTAGGTAATTTTTAGGTAAACTCTCATCAAGCTACCCTTGAAGTGTAACCTTTTTAAAAAAAAAAAAATAATCGAAATCGGTTGGCGTGATATTGGGTTACTCGCATATTTATC
Organism: Heliconius himera; assembly: GCA_021202915.1. Taxonomy (NCBI): domain Eukaryota; kingdom Metazoa; phylum Arthropoda; class Insecta; order Lepidoptera; family Nymphalidae; genus Heliconius; species Heliconius himera. Next base: position 91,806 of record JAJHJA010000649.1, read on the forward strand.
ACGCACATACTTAATGTAAATTTAAAACTTATGTGATTTTCTCATAGATACCATAATCAAAAATGGACCAAAAATAATGAGACCACACGGGAAGCACCAACTTTTTTAAAAAAATCACCAAAATCGGTTCACGCAGTCAAAAGTTCTGAGGCAACAAACATAAAAAAATGCAGTCGAATTGATAACCTCCTTTTCTCACAGAAGTCGGTTAAAAATAATCTTTTATCTAAACAATTGATGAACACTATTATAGTGTTCATCATTAATATTCAATTTTACACTATAACATAATTATATATATAACATTATACAATACTACAAAACAACCACAATATAATTCAACAGTGGATATCCACATCCGCTTCATTTGAAACACAGTACAGACGAAACCTCAAGCCGTTTGAACTGCATTATACACGATCGGGCAATTATTGTGGCGAAATGCGACTTCGATAGCTCTTATACAACATGCCACGGTGTCTAATAATTCAGGAATATTTCGTGCATATTTCAGTGAAATATATACGTATATAAGATTCTGGTCGCATCTCTTAGTAAGCTTGTGTCTATATATAAGTGGGTAGACAACTCGGTTCTCCGCTTATCGCCGAACTTCGACAGGCGGTGCGAGAAAATGAAAATAATTGATTCCCTCGACTGGGAACAAATATATAATCAGAGCGTTTACTGCGCGATGCTACGATGGCCTCATATTCATTATGTTATAGCTTCACGCTGTATGCCTCATATACCAAAGTAGGCAGAGGACTAGAAAAACCTAGTTAAAGACACTTCCGTTCCCCACTTTCCAATAAAACACAAAATGTTACGGGAAATTTACTAAGATAGAATTGTGAAAACTGCATATCAGTCGATGAAACCGTTGCTGAGATTAGTGTGAACAAACGCACAGACAAACAGACAAAACAATTAAAAATCTTTGTTTTGGGTTTTATTAATAAAGACACCAAATATTTTTTATTTGTTATATATCTTTTATGTACAGACACCGATCCGTCCTCGAATAAGAATCGAACCCACAACCCACCTTCATGTGGGCGGAACAGTCGTAATGGGAACGAAGTATTTTAACACTTAGTTACCAGGTTCCCTCTGCCTAACCTGCAGCGAACCTGATGCAGCGTTAACTTATAAAATGAAATAAAATACAAAAAATCCAAGCTGGTATTGTCGAGCAATGATATTCAAGAAAAGCATCTAACGAGGCGTACGGCACCTGCAAGATATCTCACAAATGCCCAAATGCAATATTTAACAAGGCAAAACGCTGAATAAGCTGAGCTACACACCTGCGCTATCGCCTTCCTGGTGCAGCAGAAGTTAACGAACGTTACGTTGACGAAGTCCGCGCCGTAGCAGACGGTGACGGTTTTCTCTTCGAGTGAACCTTGGGCACCTATTAGGACGATGTTGCGTATTTTTTGGTCCTGTGGACAAAGAGATGAAATAATATATTAACTACATCTATATCTGTTTAAAAGTAAAAAAATAATTAATTATGTTATAGATTTTTATGTACATTACTAAACAAGCTTTTTATTTTGTATATATAAAAGTTGTAGCCCGCTATTTTGTTTACGTGACCTACAATTTCTAAAAGACACTTGAGAAATCTCTCTCTCTATAAAATTCCAAGTACTATATATGCGACAGCGTTCTACGCCGCATAGTTTCCGCTGTGCTTTATTTACGCACATCAAATGACAAATAGACTGTATTTTATTTTTAAATAATTAATGATACTTATAATGATTTATTACTTAAGGAAAACTGCGAATCTTCAATCCTATATTGTAATTTTGATTTATATTTAAAATGTTTGTATATTTAAATAAGGCAACTCAAATAAAAACTTAAACACAGTAAATAAATAGCTTAACATTTATATCTTGACGATAAAGATATAGTTTGTTTAAATTAACAAAAAAAAGAACGTATCTTTTGCCTTTTCCCCTCAGGATAACAATAATAATCTCTAAAAGCAATTACTTTTACTTATTTCTTATAACTTTCACACGGAAAAATTAGAAAAATAGATAGTAATTGTAAAGCATTTTTTTTATTCCAAAAATTACATTTATTATCCCTTACATTATTTTGCACACTGCACTACCATGTTTCTTAAAAAAATCATTAGCAATAAATGTTTAGATATAAAATATTAATACAAAGAATGTTTGTATAATTATGGAACTTATGAAAAATTTAAGAAATCTGAATTACTTTCACTTTTATTTATTTACGAATCTGAATTCTTTCACGTTCTTAAAAATAATAGACTATTCTAAAGACAATATCTTGCATTTTATTTTATAACAATTGTCTTGACCAAAATACTTTATATTGATATAACTTTTTTGTTTATCAATCAATTGAAATAAGACAAACACTTAATGTTAAGGTTAAGTTAACCAAAATTCGATAGTGAAAACTGCCTTTAAATCAATTAGCGTACACAAACAAACAAACAAACAAAAAATTATTATTTTGGATGAAAAAAATTATTAAATGCCCCCAATTTTATTATACGTATAGAGTTACATTTTCCATATTACTTTTCATATTATCACAAATTGAAAACAATGATATACTTCAAGTATTGAACTAAAACATCACAGTTATTCTTCTATTGTCATATGTAACAAATAAAATGTTCTAACATACTAGAAACTATTAACATAAGAAAGACAACAATAAACGAGCATATGAAAACCATTCTCCATAAACGTATAATATGAAATGTACGATAACATCTAAGCAACCGCCTATGTTAAAATGAACCACATTAAACTATATACTTACGCCCAATATTAATAACCTATCTCCAACGTCAATCTTAGATTGTTTCATATATCTATCCAATCTAGAGATTGGATAGACGTATGAAACAATCTAAGATTGACGTTGGAGATAGGTTATTAATATTGGGCGTAAGTGAGTCTCGTGATGTAATATATTACATTTTACGAAATCTTATAAATATATATACATATGAATATATAACTAGGTTCGATCCCCTCGAGAAGATGAAATATTTACTTAAATTTATATTTTCATTTCTTCGCTCTGATGTCGAGGCAAAGCGCGACGTTGAGTTCCACCACTCAACACGCAATGTGTCCAGAGATTGGCGGAAAGTAGGAAACGGAGTATCTTAACTCTAGATTCCCTCTGCCTATCCTGCTGATGATATTATAGTTATATTATATATTAAATTATTTAATCTACTTTGGGGACGATCCACACTACAATGCCGATTGCAGAGCGTTTGGTGTCAGTCTGATTTGTACAAGTATTCCCCGATAAAGACCGTCGCATCACCGGAGAGGGACTGGATCTGATTTCTATCTTTTGGGAATAGTATGAATACCCGCAGTTTCTTGATAAATAATTCTTCATCAAACCGATAATCACAAATATCCCAGCAACGAGATGGTAATGGCGACTACTATATACTTACTTTTTATACTTTTTCTCTAATTATAACAAATTTCTATTGAAAAAAAAATAAAATCTGATATTAAATTACTATGTTAATTTGTTATGTTAATCGATAATGAAATGATGTGTCTAACTTATTTGGGAAATGCTATGGCAACATAGTTTTTTGATAGGCAGCCATATTAAGTTGTATAAAAGTCGGTATTCGTTTCCTTTGAGGTTTGAAAAAGGACCCGGAAACCTGTGATCGCAAGTCTCAGGCAATGCTCTAAAGTCAGAGCCCTATAGTGTAAATATATATATATTTTACAGTAAATTCTCAAACGAAGTGTTTCAAACAATAGTCTATGTCATTTAAATACCGAAGATACAAAACTCCAAAACTACTTATAGCCTATTTTCTCAATACTATATTTCAGGCAAATAAATTATTATTCAATCAAATATTATCTATTCTATCTGGTCTATCGTGAGTTCCTACATTTAGAATCTAAATTAGCATATCTGCTATAATTATTTTTATGATATTCGCAAAATTATAGCTCAGAAATATGTAGGGGATCACTTATAAATAAATGTCTTCTGAATTCAAAGATAACATTATTAAACCTAAGCACAAAAACACACATTATTTATGACGCCCGAAGCAAATGTTTTTTACATATTGACAATTTTTCACATTTTGACTATTTCATTGTTCTCCATTTACATCTTTGTCTTTAGGCAGTTAATGAATGCAAATAATAATAATGTAAAAAAATAGATTATTTCGTATTAAGACTAATTCTAATTGCTATAAATGAGAAAACGGGAAACAGTCAAATGAAAGCTTTAATCTTATTTTTAATGAAGATATAACAAAGCGCGTTTGAGATACGGTTTAGATGTTTAATCTTCATAATATAAATTAGGGAAAGCTTGATTATGTTTATATTAAATTGTTATAAAAAAAACACTATAAATGAGGCCAGCCGTGGCTTATGGGCACAAGCGTGCGACTGTAAGCGCTCGGGTAACAAGGCAAAGCGCGGCGTTGAGTTCGGAAACTCGGCAAGTTGGGTACGGAAGTGTCTTAATGGGAAAGGAGTATCACAACACTACGTTCCCATGTTACTGTTACTAATAACTTATAAAAAGTAACTCTCGTTTATGCTATATTTCTTCTAAATAATAGAACGAATACACTGTATAATATATCTTATAATAAAGGAATCCTATCAAATTTACAGAAAGTGTCAAACGTAGGCAAACATTTAATTTTATTACTAACAATTTATTATAAAATATCGTCTTTTTAATATGAAAGTACATTTAAGATAAAGAGGCAAGACAGGACATGTTCATACATTAATAGAAACAAACCAAACAGGACGAAGTACAACCTCACTACTTAGCAAATGAAATGGGAACAGCAATAGTAATTAAGAAGAGTGGTTCAACAATTTTCTGTCATATAAATATTACTTGGAGCAAAAGTAACCGATGCAATATTATACTACGTACTGGATATTACTTTGTTTAGCCTTTTAATGTCTTGCAATTCTATGTGAAATAGAAGATATTGCTTTTTTTTTCATATATGTTTTTACTTTTATAAAAAAAAGATTATTTTAACTTTTCATTTACCTAACACAAGTTTTAACGACAAATAAATCTCAAATATATATAAATTCATGAACTTGTAGTGGTGAATCCTATTGTATCTTCAGTTAACAATTTGTTCTCAGTCATTTTTTTTAAACATTTGATACACGGCCTGTTTTTTTATTTAATTACATCGTTGGAATAATAGAAAAAATTCAGTTCAATTGAAAATGAAAAGCGAAATTAAGTTTATTTTTTTTCTGTTTGATTAAACAACAAACGAGCGTAGGTTCACTAATAAGAATAACTTTTTTGTAAACCAACAGAATCGTCAACCAATCGTGAATACCACTAATTGAAAAAATCCATAATAGACATAATTTCCATAATTAAATTTTTCATAATAAGATTATTTACCAAAAAGAAATACCATATTTCCAATTTACGTACTAATATCGCCAACCTAAATATTATACATTTTCCTTTAGATCCATATTCGCCTTGATTAAATTCGGTTAAAAGCAACAAGCCAATCTAATAATACATTTATCAAGCCACATCCAATTCACATTGATCTCGGAATGGCACTGTATAGCGGCAATATCCATGTTCTCCGCCAATTTGGGAATAGTGACTATGTCTCGTTATTTCTACGACAATCGTCATTTATGGCACTCAAAATAATTGGACAGGAAACGGAAAGTGTCACGTCGAACCGATAATAACTGCAGTTTTGGCATATTATGCTTTTAGAAAAAACGGTGATGATGTTCAAAATTATATGCTTCAAACGATGTGTCATGCCAAATTTTACTTTCTTAGATATAATATTGTTTACTTTTTGTACGTATTTATGGAAAAATAGACATTAGTTGTAGCGACATTTAGTCTACAGCATCGTTTTTCATACATTAATATATAGTATATGAATGGCGGTTCTATTTTCAATTTTCAGTAGGTAACAAACAATTTAAACATTGTAATGGAGTTCAACTTGCTAGATGCAGTCTCCAAATGAAGATTATGCGCTAAGAGTATAGTTGACGAGTATAGTATATAAGACGCGCCCTACTACTACTACAAAGCTAGGTAGGCAGAGAATACCTAGTGTTAAGACA